>LOND01000219.1:107973-152660 GCA_014220965.1 Paragonimus kellicotti
ACTTAGATTCACTTGAACCCTTGCCCTCTTCATACGGCCACGTTTACATTTTAACCTGTGTTGACCGATTTTCAAGATGGCCGGATGCCATCACACTGAAGAATTGCCCCTCTGAGGCTGTCGCGCACGCCTTCTGGGAACGTTGGAGAGCCAACCACGGATGCCCTACAACCATCACGACGGACCGCAATTTACATTTCGAATGCTCAAAATTCGAAGCTATGATGGACTTTCTCGGATGCCGACGCATTCGTGCCACGGCACACCACCCGTCCTCGAATGGTTTAGTAGAACGTTTTCATAGGCAGCTGAAAGCTTCGCTTTGTGCAACCACTAATCCGGGATGGAGCGAAGTTCTCCCCCTTGTACTTCTAGGGATTCGAAACACACTGAAGGCTGACCTACAACGAACTCCGGCGGAATTGGTTCATGGCTGCACATTGCGTCTGTCTGGTGAATTTCTTCCGCCCCCTCCATTAACGTCTTCTCTTCCCTCTACATTTGCTTCTACATTACCCCGATGTGTGCGGCATATACAACTCACACCTCCTAGTGAACAAAATAGGCCAGTGCAAATGCCCAAGGATTTGACCACCTGTTTACATGTACTCGTTCGGTGTGACGATGTACGCAAGCCGCTTCAACCACCTCACCGGGGCCACTCCAATGTGCTTCGACAAACGTCAAAGCATTTCACGATCGACCGTCACGGTCGTCAGGACACCGTTTCCATCGATCGCCTTAAGATCGCCTTTGTAGATGATGACATGGCTCGAGCTTCCCCGCAGTCATCTGCAACAGCCCCGTCCCTACACAGTCCGCTTCGCCGGACGGCACGTTCTGTTGAGGTTGTTTATCACACGTAATATTTTCCCCCATTAACCTCATTTCAGAAGCCAAAAAAGGCAAAACCCAAAAACCGGAAGAAGAACATTTTGCGCAACATAACGTGCAGTTCAATAGCCACTGAGAGGTTACAATGGTGAGCCTGTATATATTTTTTTGCCTGCCAGGTACTCATTTTCCTTCTACATTACAGGTCGCGTGCAGGTCACGTTGGGGGATAGCACACACCCGTCTGTCGTTGCGGCAGTGGAGAAAGCCTACCTCCCACCTATTCTTCTCGAGTTTTGGTGGGTTGGGTAGCACGCTCCGACAGCACCACCCTAGAGACGCGTGGACGATTTCGGATATTGCATGCAGACTAACCCCTCTTCACCGTCATCAACCTTGTTCATCGTGGCGTACGTAGCTGTTCTGGACTACTGCCGCCCACACCCACCCCACGGTTACTTCAGTGTCTCTAACTCAGTTTTCTTCCGCTTTTGTCGAGGGCTTTCAGGCTTGAAGCCTTCTAGGGAGACCCCCGTAGAGACACTCCTAGTTCGCCACGTATTCGAATTATCTTGCTATTTATTTCGACTGTCGGTATCATTACAATTTAAATAAAGCTGTTAGAATGCGAAAATTGGTAGATGCAAGCATTTCGTATTGAATTGTCAGTATCTAATTCACAATAACACGGGTGGGTTTTTTACAGCAGACAACCAGAGGGGTGGGCAATCAAGAAGCGTGTTAGGATAGGTCATTAAGTCCAGGGAATGGTCAAGTTCACGACCAGTATTTTCTGTACAGAGAGAGCTGGTTTGAGTCGATTGATTGCGACTGCTTCGGCAAACTGTAAGAACCTTGGAGTAGAATGACGTAACAGGACTCTGAATGCACAAGATGGGTCGATAACGTGACCAGTGACCAGGATGCGTCTGGCGGCTGAGGAAACTGACTGCTTATGTGTTTCAGCAACATTGCCGTCCTCCGATAACACGGACTTCTGAACCCATTTAGGTAAATGTTTCTTCATCCTGGAGCTCAAATATCTCTCGGTTCTGCCTATGTCACTTTCTTCGCTATTACATACAAATTGGTAAATATAATGTGAAGTCGCCCCGATAGGCTGATCTACTTTGACTGAGGGCACCGGTAACTTCTGAGTCTGAGCAATTGCGGCGATTCAGCTGCACTGGAAGTCTGCCTTATTGAATTTCTTACCGTTGTGTTGTTTGGCGCATGATATAATCACCCTTAAAAGACAGCTCTACGTAGATCCTTTCCTCTACAGTAACCACCTCTTCAGATGGTACTTTTTGTTTACTGTGCCCACTCACCACTTCTGGGGTAACCATTTGTTGTAGGGCAGAAGTAATCAGGTCTAGCTCTTCCCCAAGACTGTCGTGCGTACAGATTCGTCTTGCCCGTGTAAACAGCGTATTTACTAATGCTCGTTTATGTTTGGACCGGTGTAAAGCTACTGAAGTTTAAGTATTGGCCTGACCACGTAGATTTCCTATAGACAGTTCTTTTAATCGAGCCATCTTCTCGACGACTTATGAGAATATCTAGAAACGGCAAACGGTTGTTGACTTCAAATTCAGGAGAAATCTTCAAGTTAGGGTGACAACTATTAGATGTCGCACCAGTTATCTATCACCTGTTCAGATCGACCGAATATCAATGTGTCGTCGACGTTACGCTTATAATATACAAATTTCCTATCTCCGTAGCTGGCTGTTGCTCAATTTTTATCATGAAAAGGTCTGCTAAGATGGGACCTAGTGCACTTCCCATGGCTACTCCGTCTATTTGACGATAGAACTTCTCGAGAAAACGGGATGACATCTCAGCACAGAGCAGCAAAGTTTCCATCAACATGTCGGTCGAAGTGGCGACGAAACGTGACTCATTTCAACGAGCTCGCAAATATAGTCAATCATTTTTTGTAGCGGAACATATGTGAACAGTGACTGGACGTCTACAAAGTACATCAGTTCGTTAGCCAGTTTGATTATGTCAAAGTCACGCGCGCAATTTAAAAGACATTAATGGAGTGTCTGAACTTTTTGTCTTAATGGAGCTAGAGTAGCGACTAGCCTGCAGGCCAATTTATGGTGAGGACGCGTTCGCCATTGCCAAAGTTCACCGAGCATGTCTGCATTTCTCTCGTCTTCGTTCGACTGTCCAAGGTCAGATTAATTATAACAATTCCCGTTGCTTGCTACTGGTTGGTCGCGCTTTGCTTTTGTCGTGCTTCGCCTACATCTTGCTTCACAGTCTACTTGCAATAACCGTCGTCGTCCATAAGTTCCGATTTTCTGGTTTAATCATTTAGGAGATTAGGTACGGTTCTCGACTGAAACGTTCCCGTCCTCTACAAACGAAACGACAAGCGAGCACGCAGCAGGGTCGTAATTTCAAGTTCGCGGGTAAATGTGGTTGTCAATACTCGTTCAGATACCCGTTTGAGCACGTGCGAAAGTTGGGAACGGAAAATTAGAAACGGAAATCGTAGGTCTGACGTTGTTAGCAATGACCGAATGAGGTCGTTACGATAGTTTTGAAAAGAGTACTTCCAAGGTAACCGGTCCTGCGTTCTTTCCGCTTTTTCTGTCGCTTTTGTACTTAGTTCTGGGAGGTCAGGCTAACAGAGTCAACTTTCTGTTCCAGAACATTTCTGGATTCATTTTTATTCTGAATTATCTCCGTGGTGACATAAAATTTGTTTGCAGCAACACGAAAATCGTATCAATTGGAAACATTCGTTCGTGTAGTTGAATCTAAACCACTGTATCTTTAAGAACTGTTGTTAGTCATGCGTTCATTTTCTTCGCACTTTGACCTCGTATCACACCTAAGTTTTTATATAGTGTTTAGATCTAGACATAGATTGGTGAGCCCGAACTTTCACATTTTGCTTATTGTACATATGTATCTTTTTTGATTCAGTTACTGGCAATCTCACAACACCAATATTTGCAACCAGTTTATCCTCCAAAATTGCTAATTATATAAATCACCTGCACTTTGTAGTTCGAACCTCCGCGTTTGTTCACTCAGATAAAGGCATTTTTTGCTTTCCGTGAAGTTACCCCACGGATACCAGTTTTCCTACATGGAGGCAGTTGCCCACTGACACCGCTCGGGAAGCAGTTGATATAAGGACCAAGTGCCAGATTGGTCCACGCACATAAACTCAAGGCAAACAATTTTGGAGCGCACCGCGCGCGCTGGACACGCTCAACAGCCAACATGTTTTTCAGGCCGGTATATGCGACCCGATAAGCCCATTCGGGAGCAGTCCTATATCAAACCCGTAGAGCGTTCGAAACTCCGTCTTGTCTACGCTGAGGAAAGTGCGCTTTCTCACCTCAAAAACGGCAAATCCCTTTTTAGCTTCCACCTCGCGATGATATGCAAAGGATAAGTTAGACGACAACCAGATGCCCAGATCTTTTTTTAGATCGACTTCTTCAGCTCTACTATGCGCACTTATTGCCATTTAGTGGAAGACTCCTATCGTCCGACGGGCGCTCAATTGCGTCAAGATCAGTCTGTAGTGAACTGGGACGAGTGATATTCCAGATTTTCAGGTGGTTGGCGTATAGAAGGGGGTTGCTAGAAATATCGTTTGGAAGGTCGCTGGTGTAAATAAGAAATAACAAAGGACCGACCGCCGGCACTTGTGAAACTGCCCCAGAAATGGAAGAGGAAAACAGAAGATCCGACCAGTTTCAACTCCAAAAGTTTTGTTTGCAAGAAAGAAGCATTTCGGCGAAGAACCTCTCCTGGATACCATCGGCTTTTAGTTTCTGTTTCAGGGGGCCATGTGGACCACGGTCAAATGCCTTGACGAAATTGAAGAAGAAAGCACCTGAGACGGGGCCATTATTTTTGGCCTCCGTCAGACTACAATGAAAACAAGCATATTGGTTATGCATGACAATTTAGGAGTGAAGCCATGCTGGGTAGAAAAAAAGATGTTTGGATAAGAGGTGGGTGAGGATGGCACGCTTTAGTAGGCTCTCCACCGTTTTGCACGGGATGTCAGTAAGTTTGATCACCCGATAGCTAACTAGGGAGTGCCAGTCGTTCGCCTTAAATATGAGTGTGGCCATCGCTTGTCTCCATACCTTAAGGAGAATGCTGGCCTGCAGCGTCTGTGTGAACAGCTTATAAAGAGGTTCTGCCAGATTAGCAGCTCCTCCCTTGAGGATTCTGGGATGGAACATGTGAGGACCCATTGCACTGTATAAAGTAACCTTAAGTTGAGGGTCCCCAATACCTAGCATGCAAAATTCGGTGGTAATGAGTGATTGTCGGGGGTTCTACAGCAGTAGGATAAGGTTGCAATTCCGCAATTCAACGTTGCAGACGGATGGGTCGTACTCCCTGAATAACTCGGCCACAACCAGAGAGTCAGATGGAGTCTCCACGTCGGGCAGTCGTGAAGAAAAAGCCTAGGGTTCAATATTTTTTAGTCGTCGCATATGTTTGAATAAGAAGTTTTTGTTCCCGCGGAACCTGAAGAGAACCTGTTATTGTACGAGTATGGTATGTTCACGGCTTTCTCACCTACATCTATTCCGAACAATGTGGAGTGCGCTTGGGTCCTCTCGCAGGCTAACGTTTTGCGAATAAATGGGAAGGTTCATCGAGGATACGACGTATTCTGCGCAAAAGCAGGTGGCCGGAAAGAGAAATTGCACAGCTTGTGCAATACAACTAAGTAATTTGCTTTCTCAGTTGTGCCTTGAAACGCACGATAGGTCTGGTCCACAAAGTCACAACCAAGAAATGAACCTTGGTAACTTCTCAGGCCGTTAAAATTAGCCTGATTAAAATTTTGACCGGTGGACCTTTTTACTGGCTGTCGTGACCAGCAGCAGATGAGATCAAAGGTAAGCAGAGTGCTCATTGTGTCCAAGTGAGAGTTTGATGATGACACCCTCTACCAAGTGATTCTCAGTGATGACTAGGCCGAGCAGAGAGGGATTTTCACCAGGACGATGCCCCGTCGGGGCATTGACACGTTGTGTCCACGATCTTCATCGTATCAGCGTTCATAAGAAAGTCGAAAACCTTCGTTCGCGTTCCTGTTGAGAAACTGATATCCAGGATATCTTGGGTGCATTAAAGTAGCCCATGATAAACAGATAAGTAAAGCGTTGGAGCCCTAGGACGTTGCCCAGTTTCACGAGAAGAGTGTCGTCGTCGGAGGCTTTGGACGGAAGAGAACGACAAATAACTTCCACTGGTAGTGGGCCATGGCAGCGCATTGCTAGTCGAAGCCAGGGAGCGTCACACTTATCAGAGGATTGAAGTCCACCGATTACCACGGATGTTGGGAAATACTGCTGAAAGAAATCATACAGCCGCCCCCATTCTCCCTGTGGCGGAGTCAGCTGAGTCACCTGATACCCAGGGACACTCAGTTCATTGTCACTGGCGTCAGCTGTACTCCAGGTTTCCCTGAAAGTAAACATATGGGGTTGAGTGACATGAATTAACCGCCCGACTCACGGTAATTCATTGAACAGACTCAGACAGCTCGTACACGTGCACTTAGGAGCTAAGTCCTCGGTTGATTTCGCAAAAAAAGAGAAAGAAGACTGCAAAATAACTCCTAGAATGGAGGGTGGCGGTGGAGATCGACACGGTCTGTGATGTCGAGTTGCTCTGAGAGGTTTCCATTGTGCTGCAAGAACGACATCACTGCTTGTGCACACATTACCGACCCTGCATGATGCTTGACTGACATTCTTGGTGTTGCGGCTTGCGGCCTATGTGTCTTTGTTGAATTCCGCTTTTTGGATGGCGTTTTGAAGTTTTGCCCGCGGAAAATTTGCCTTTTCAGTCTGCTAGGTGTGGGGTTTCAGAAAGCGGCGGCATGTTCAGTATCATGGAGCTACTGATGGAAATACTCAGCAAGACAGGTCAAGAAAATGTTTTCCGAATCACAGAATGTGACCCTAATAAACTCTTTTTCGAATTCTTGGAAGAACGATTTTTGTGATGCCGTTTAGTGGGGTTTGGAGCAGGTAACTCTGGAGATCACTTCCAAGGTGGTTCAGAGCCCTCAATACGTGCCTGTGCTTTGGGATCCGGCCGTTCTGAATGAAGACTGCAGAAAAGACATCTTCGCTTTTCATTACTGGTACGAAGTTCTGAATGGACACCACTTTCTCCAACCGCTGTCTCGGGGATAAACATGGCTGGTGAGTCTACCCAAAGGCCAAGTGACTTGTTGGTTGTCCTGACTCGCAGTCTGCTCGCAAGTACGGGACTTGTTACGTCTGGGGACGATGAAGAGGCCAAAAGTGACCTGGCTAGCTCGGTTGGAGAAGATTCTGTGGGAAGCTGCCCCATAAAACAATTCTTCTTGCTCTGAGAGCCTACTCTTTCGTTTTTACTGCTGTCGCCTCTACATGTGCAGTTGTCAGATCAACTGCCGTCTCGGTGATTAAAACACCAGAGAGAGCGAGCTCTATGTGCTCATTTGAACACTGGAACTATAACTTCATTCCAGACAGTCGTTTGGTACTCCTCTATCTTATTCCCCTGGAAGAAGTCGAAGATACAGATCTAAAAGCAGCCCCGCATTTACAATCGCAAGTTTCCTGCGTTGCTTTACTTTCCATGATGCATGCCTTACTAATCAGCGGCAAAGCGGTTCCTTGGCTGTTGTCAAACTGGCAATTCATGCAAATAAAATTGAGGGGTGAAGGGGCGGGCTGCCACTGCATTTGAAGTGATACCACTTCCGACACTGGTAACATTGTATACCGTTTTGCACGGACGTTTTGCACCCGTACCGGCCGAAAATACTCACTGCCTCAGTCATTATTTGCTGGATCTCAGCACCGCTAATTTCAAATCGAGTAGTTGTCGATAGGAACAGCCAATATGCAATATAAAGCGGATAAAGAAAGGGATACTATGTAGCCCAAGTAATTCATTACGGTACAAATTAGTACGTTATTCGGTGACAAGTACCAGTAATCGTGTGCAATTTTTCTGATGCAATGGGCACAAACAGGGAAAAGTCTGGGTAGACAATTACAGCGAGAAAAGCTGAACAAAATTTTGAGTTGCCCGCTGAAGTCCAACGATTCAGCCAGAATGCCAAAGGTACCCGGCGTATCGACTTTCGAAGTTCAGTTATGTGAAAATCCGACCCAACCCTATCTCCCCACCAAATATTTACCCCTGTATATTATACCCCTCCTGTTTCTGGCCATTAACTGGACCTTGAACTGGATGTTTTTGTTTTGTCGCGTCAATTTTGATAGTTGTGCGAATAGCCAATTGCCGGCTATTGTACTTTGCTTGAGTGGTGCGTGTGTCACCTTTTTTGGAGCTCGGCTCGTCCCCATTGTTTTGAACTTGTTGGCTGCTCAGGAGAACTCTGTTGAGTATGAATGACATATGCAATTGTAGTTAATCTTTAGCCTGTTTAGCAACAAACTGTAATTCTTTTACCGAAAGCGATCCGTCGATCGGAACGTGTAGATGTTGTCTATCTATTAAGTTTGATAATTTGTTCAATAGTACCGTAGCATTGTGATTCAG
Source organism: Paragonimus kellicotti (assembly GCA_014220965.1). Taxonomy (NCBI): domain Eukaryota; kingdom Metazoa; phylum Platyhelminthes; class Trematoda; order Plagiorchiida; family Troglotrematidae; genus Paragonimus; species Paragonimus kellicotti. The sequence goes on from LOND01000219.1 coordinate 116,377, forward strand.
TCTTGTTTTGGCTATTTGCGATCGTTGATTGGTCGCTACGCGATGCTCAACGTCTTCGTGGAACATCGTACCCCCAGACCCATTCGACTCGTCTTGATTGATCTCAAGCGGGGTCAGTTTATCTGGAAAACAAGCATTGGAAGCAAGCTGTAGAGTCGCCCTCAAAGATAACTGTGAATACCAAGATCAGAGTGAGACAAAAAGTATACTTCAGCGATTTCCGCGATTTCATGGGCTTTCTCTACGAGTTCCGAGGCTAGAGGGCCCGGTCGTCCGGATCAAGTAAGTCCATCTGTTGGGATATACAGTTGTTTTCCTTTGACTTCAAAGGCGATTATCAAAAGTAGAGTGAATCACAGTTTCTGGGGTTTTCTAAAAGTACAAGTAACAATAAACTACTAGTCTAACGATGCCTTGAGTAGGTGAGGTCTAATAACCACTTGAAACGGTCGATAGAAGAGTGGCTAAAGACGTCTGATGGAAGGTCGCCCTGGTGGTTGACAACCCTGTAGGAAAAGAACTGCTTCCCCAGGAAGATCTGGGGTCGAAGCTTGTGGAGCATCTTGTTGCGACCCCTTCGAATTTTGTCGGCTACCGGAGCAAAGAATTGATGCACTAGTCCTGCGATAAAGAAAGTGTGTGAGAACTGAGTCACCGCAGAGTCTTCCAAGATCAAGTGGATAAAAATCCAGGATTTCAAGACCAGGCTCCTAGGAGAAAAGCTGCACGTGAGTTACCATTCCGGCGGCTACTTGTTGGGAAAGTTTAATGGCGAATATGCCCCTGCCCAAGTTGGCGTATACGACTTGATTAGCATCCTCAAGCAGTGGTCTTATATAGACCCCGCGAAGCGTATGTAAAACATATTTGTCTATGCGGAGAAAAGGCTCTTTTTATGATCTGAAAGGTTCCTAATCCCTTTTGTCGGTCATCAGATATGGATAATCGGAAGATAAACCGGTTGACAGTCGAATCCCCATTTCTGTTTGAGGTCAACTTCAGCGTTCTTCGATACACTCCGTGCACTACGTATCACGGGTAGGTTTCCGAAATTTCCTGTCGTTTACAGGGAGACCCTCTTCATCCGACTAGTACTTAATACAATCAAGGTCAGTCTACAGTGTATTGAGATCGCAAGCATTTCGCGTATTCCCGTCGTCCGCACAAAGTACAGCGTTGTTGGAAATAAGGTAGGAAACATCAACAGCGGACCAAGTACGGGTCACTGAGGAACTCCGGAGGAGATTCGAGAGGGAGAAGAGGGGTCCCACCCGGATTTTACCCTGAAGTTCTGTTATTAAGAAAGGATGTAATCCGGCACAGAACCTCCCCATGAAGAGCTGATTAAACATGGCGCGTTTTACCAGACGTTTCTGAACCTCGAATTGGATTCTGGTTAGGCTTATTGGCCGATAAATAACAGAAGTGTGTCGATCGCATGCCTTATGTGTGAGTAAGCAGTGGCCTTTTTCCAGGCCACTGAAAAAGTACCGGTTTAAAGTGCTCGTTTAAAAATATTATGGAAGGGCACTATCAAAGCAAGGGCCACTTCTTAGACGATCGGGAAAGGGATCGGCTCTGTTTCCACTGCATTATAAAGGTTGAGTATAAACAAAAGATCTTGAACATCGAGCACAGGGAAGTCAGCTGTCAAGAGTGGGTATTGAAAGTTTTCTCTGTAGGAGGATCGGAAGCCAGTTTGGTAGAACTACGCTTTAGACTTCTGAATAGTATTCACCGGACGCCTCACCAACCTGTTGAGGGTTGGAGGAAGTTTCTCTGTCCGGAAACCGCGGAGAAAGCGCTGAGGGCTTTGGTTTTCTCCGGCGTTGCATGTACTTGGGTAGACAGCCTTTATTCTCGCGCGTCACCAAAAGGACCTATCTGTACCTGTTGCGTTTGTCGACGGATTTCCCGCTTGCAACTGTATCGCACAGACCGAAAGTCTCCGGGCTACCTTGGCTTGTCTGATAGCTTCTCCTCAGAGTATGAACGGGAACGCACGTTAAGAAAGCGACGTATGTCCCACGGAAGGTCTTCCATAGTTTGCGGGGGACAAACGCCTCATACGCTTCGCGGAAATGCAGCTTTAAAGAATGACAACCTGATTTCACTGGGCCAGATATGAAGCTGAGCGAACTTGCAAATATCTTTAGTGAGTTATAATCTGCTGTATGAAAATTTCGGAATCAATTTTTTGTTACAGCGTTTTGCAGCCAGTGGCAAATAAGATCAAAGGCAGTGGAAAGTGGACGCTATGCTGCAGCGGTGGTTTCATGACCACTCTATCTACCAGGTTAGGTTGATTCCCGAAAACAGCATCAAACAGGGAAGGTATTTATCCCGGATGGTACCTTGTGGGTGGTTCGACCTGTCGTGTCCTGGCTGTTTCATGGATCAACATTGCCGGGGACTTCGAACATCAACGGTCAGTTCCTATGGAATGCAGTTATTCGATTAAGTTTCCCGTCGTTGAAGTCACCAGTAGTTTGAACGGATGACACTCTGACGGTGCTTGAAAACGATCGCCGGAGGCATAGCTAACGACGTCAGAAAGAAGGCCGTTCCACTGGGTATTGAACATACGAGAAAAGAAATACTGCCCGAATAAAGTCCCGGGACGGACCTTGTAAAGCTTCCTGGTATGTCCTCGTCGGCCGCCATAAGTTGTTGTGATGAATAACTGCTCTTCGAGACCTGTCCCAGAGAAATGTGCGTGAGAATTAGATCAATACGGAGTCACTGAAACTTGATCAAGAATTTCAAGTCAGGACTCGTACGTGACATTTCGAAAGCACGCGACTAGTCTGGTGGTCGTGCGCTGGACACGCTCAACGGCGAATGTTTTTCTTCAGACCGTTACACACGACCTGATTGGAATACCCGATTAGCAGTTTTATATATACCCTATGAAGCGTTTGAAACACTTCCCCGTCTATATGGCAGAAGTGCGCTCCATCATCCTGAGGATTGAAAACTAATTTTTGTTGCCATCTCGTAATGATACGAGAAAGATAAGTTGGACGACATCTGGATTCGAAGAGCTCCTCTAAGCTGATTTCCGTTATGTCTACTGTGCTGAACGTACTATGGACCACAGAGGCATTGCTAGACTCCCCATCGACGAACTACACAATTGCACAACAACGACCTTCAAGACAACAGCAGCAACGCTCATCCGTAGGCCGATGACCTAAATATTTTCAACGTGAGTGACCCCAGTGCACTACGGATCGATCTTCATGCGATTAACCGCTGGTAGGATGGCTGCATTCTCCCATTAGGTGACAACAAAGGCGCACACATGTCACTAGGTGGGGACCCTAGCAATGCATGTGCCGTTCATAGTACGTTTAGCACAGTAGACATTACGGAAATCGGCTTAGAGAAAGATCTGCGCATCTAAATATCGTCCAACTTATCCTTCTCGTATCATTACGAGTTGACAGCAAAAAGTGGCTTTCCATCCGTAGGATGATGAATGGCACTTCTCCCATATAGACGAGAGGGGGAAATTGTATACTTCGTCATTATGGTGTTTCAACGCCGAAACGGTTTGGAAACAGCCACTTAGGCGCGAAAAAAGGTTTTTCACATTCCTGATGAAATGATTGGCCTGGGAAAGTGGGGAGGGGTTGTACAAATTGGTTTTCGGTACATAGGCAAGGGTTGTGTAGTCTGATAGCAATAGCCTCAGCCGTTGTTAACGATTGCGCTTTGACAGCTCTGGAACCCTAATGAAGATCATTGTCGATCACTCGAAGCGCTTCATCCAGATTTATTTGACAGCCAGAGTCAAGTAAGTGAGAGCCTATCGCGATGGAAATAGGCTTTCTCCAACCGTTACGAAGCCCCTTCGCTAGACGTTTACGAATCCTCTCCGATAGCCACATTGAGGTCCTCCCAACGCAGCTGGCTGGACAACATGCCTGGTCACCTTATCAGAATGTCGTCGATTCTATCAGAATACGGAAAAAGGTTGAGAAAGAGCAACAGCAATGGGGAAAATCTTATCCAGGTTACTCCGTCAAATGAAACAAGCAGACGTTATCGATGCTCAAGCTTTCTAGCGTATCAAACCTACGGGAATGGTCATTCCATGCTTGTACGGTCTACTCAAATTTCATAAAGACGGGGTGCCATTAAGACCGGTTCTAGGCGTGTACAATTCGCCGTATCATGCTGTAGCAAAGCGGTTAGTGGAGATATTAAAGCCGAACAAATCACGAATAACTTCCTTTATCCTGAAGGACACCGTCTACTGTGTAGGCTCAATGGATTTGGTAAATATCGAGAACGTGGACCAACAGTCATCTGAATCGTTAGCGCCCATGATAGGAAGATTCAGCGGTTGTAGCTGAACTGGTACAAGTGAGAATCAACGCTTTCGTCGGAGAAATAACGTGCATCAAAACTGGTCATTATCATTCAGATAAGTGAGCATTGATTCGCGTACACATAGCAAGCTACGTTAAAGTATAGTCTATAAGCAATAAACAAAACGCACTTTGGTAATGATAGAGTGGGGTGTGTTACCCAGGTTTACACCATACCGTAGGTGGGGATAACCACGTGATAAAGTCAAGTGCAATCACTTTTAGGAGAATGTGTCATCGACCATTTTCTACCCAGAATACCAACAAGAACAGGCTGAACAGATAATTCAAATATTTAACTAACCCGCAAACGTAGTGGCATAGCTTTCATTAGAACTTACCTTGATATGTAGTGTGAAGTGCAATGTGAACGCAATGTGGTGGAAAATTGCAAAATCATTTATATCTCTCAAACCGCGCGAAATTGAGCGTTTCCCCAAAGTAGAAATACTTATTCCGTCATGAAAATTCCAACGGAAGCATTTTTATAACGCAAAATCAATTAAACAGGCCAACACGACGCTTTTATCGAACGAAATGATGATGCACTTTTCCCAACAAAGTGCGAATACGCACAATTTTTAGGTACAGTCGATTTTTCTCATTGCAACACAACTATTACACTCCATGAAATCTATATATATGTCCCGTAATATGCGTTTTAATATTTCATGAAAGATATGAAGAATTTCATTCCGGGATTAATTGGTCGTTTCCTACTTGTTTCGGCCTTGAAACACTATGTCGGCGAACTACACAATCGCCGGTGAACGATCCAGTCCTGTTTCATCACTAGTTCGTTTATCAAGAATGGATGTAGTTCAGCAAATTCTTCTCTCTGAACGTCATAAGTTTCTCGTTCGTGTCTGAGAATACTCTGTAGGACACAGTCAAATGCATTAGCGAAATCACAGAAGTCAGCACCTGGGATGAGGCCACTGTCTTCTGCCTCGACCAGGCAATCCATGAGGATGGGCAAATTCGTTGTGAATGACCAGGTAGGAAAGAAACAGTGTTAAGGTGAGGGAAATGAACTGCCTATTAGAAGTGCTTGAGAATGGCTTACCTCAACAAGCGTTCCACAGTTTACATGGAATGCTAGCGATGTTCAATAGTCGATAGCTACCTGGTGATTACAGAGCACACACCTTCAAGATAATGGTGACCGTCGCTTATTTCCATGTGATAGGGAGAATGCCAGTCAGGAGTGTCTGCCCTGACACCATACAAAAGGGCACCGTCAGACTAGCAGCAGCCTCTCTGAGAATCCCTGGGCGAAGCTTGTCAGCATGTCAGCTTGTCAGCATGGATAATCTTTGAACAGAAAGTCTCAAACATCTGGTACAGAAAACTCAGTGGTGAGAGGTGGCTGTTCGATGTTCAGCATTGGGGTTGGTGGCCGATTCAAGACTTTGTCATCACTGTTATCACATCAGGATATCACTGCGAACAAACAATCGATCGCGATGAATAATGCGTCACGTCAAACGTGAATCCTAGAATACATCAATGAAGTACAACAGAGAAAACCACGTGGCGTGATCTGTAACTTAGGCGGGTCCGTACCTAGGGGGAATTCGATAAAACACGTGTGCGGTCACTCTCAACGGCAATGATGGTTCAGTGCGCGAGATGCGTTACTGGCATACTATATTGGGTTGAAAATCAGTCCAATCAGCCATAAAATCTACGGGCCAAGCACTTTATGGAAGAATTCACATTACGAGATTAGGTTAGGATACGTGGGAGGACACTGCAATATATAAAAACTCGTACGACGGACCAGCCGGTACGGCGGCGGAGTCATACGTCGTTTTGATATAGGTAGGGGGATGGCCTCAAACTATTAACAGTTTCTGCTTCCGAAGACCATTCCTTGTTAAGATACTCCTGGTCGATGGAAAGTCAAAAAACTCTCATGAAGTCCCACAGCAAAAGTCTGCGCATCAAAGGAAAATAAGCGGAGCGTGTTCAGGTTTCTGAATGCTGAAGGATAGCGAAGCCCCTGGACTTTCTTCGTGGACCTCCGTTGGATGGATTCCAGGTACACGGCACTGTTGAAGAAAATCGGTAATATGGCCTGAACTGCTACCTACGGAACTGCTGATGTAAACACTTGATGGACAATATCAAACAGACTTCTACAGTACGTTTCAGAGAGCCTAATAGGAATGCTTAGTCTCGAGGTGGCGTTTTACAACAACGTGACACAGTTCTTTGAAATATCGACGTCTTTTCCAACGACGGCTGTTGGTTTCGAATGGACCCCTATGTCACAGACGAATTCCCTCGTGTGTCTACCTCGAAAAAAGCTTCTATTTTAGACCGTCGAATACATTCTTGTGACATGCTTGTCGGAAATCATAGTCACGGAACAATACACCGTTGATTTTAACCCCGAGAAAACCCAATGATAGATAGTGCCGAAACTGTATTCATATGCCACCACCTATGCCAGAGGTTGGCGGCTTCCTCAGAATTGCTTGAATGCTAGTCGTAGACCTTGAGTCTTTCAGTTGACGTGATAAGGAAATTATTTTTTGGAAAAACCCGCTGAATGAGCTTTGTACCTGGTGCAGGAATTGAAACCACGGAAATCTGCGTCACGAACGCACAAGTTTTTGTTTTAACCGTCCGTTAATTAAAAAAGACTCTATGGTATATCGTTTTCGAAATTCGGTATGGCTGCTGTTGTTGTGTTTGGTTGTGTGTGAGAATGTTAACACAATGATGTTGGGGTAATTTTTGCACTTATTTATCAGTTTTGTATTCATTTATAATTTTCTGTTTTTTCCACAATTTTTATTAGTAGGAAATGGATCATATTGCGACTTTCAAGACGATGTTCGAGAACCGTGAATTTCGCACCTTTTCACAGTTCCGGGAGTGCCTTCAGAGGTACATGGAGGGGGCGGGCGTTAGTTACGTTCGTGGGACGCGCCGTAGGTCAAAAACGGTTCCGAAGTACGATAAGATGAGGTTGCATGGTTCACTGGAAACCCTGCAGATTTACTATCGTCGTGCGAAGTATTAAAGGTGTAGTAGTGTATGCAGGAGTCTGCAACGTGCCTAGTGGGTTACCTGTTGGTTTTAACAAATCAGTTCTCGCGACGCATGTTGCAGGTCACGATGTCATGTGGTCCGACGTAACGCCTGCCTGGTTGTGTGCACTTTCGAGCTAGAGCACAACCACACTTTCAATTGTCTGTTATACGAGTCCCATCCTACGAATCGTGGCTTCACTGTCAGTGAAGTGAACGAATGCAAGAGTCCGTTCCATTAAGGTACGCCAACTGCTGATATTAAACAGTATGTAGCGCATGCTTGCGGGAAGTCTATCACAACCGCTGACGTTGGAAACATTCGCTGCAAGTTAAATCCTTCATTGTCAAGTGAGCTTATTATGTAACAGCGGTGGTGGAACATCAGAGAACCTTGAGAAAGTTCTGTCGGTGATTAGTGCGATAGGTTTGGTGCGCACCATGCAGGATGAAGGCAACAGATATACGCATATCTGCTTTGTCCAGCGAACGCAAATGAAACTGTTCAGACGCTTCCCGCTTGTTGTGAATGCGGATGCCACCCACGGGACAAACAGACACAAGTATGTCATTGAACACCTTGTCATACTTTCGAAGCTGGGAATTATGTCAGTTCCTCGTAAATGATGGTATGGGATGGGGCCGTGGACTGTTCGAAATCTTTCGAAAATTGATGGGCGAGCACATTGTAGTGAAGATGTTTGTCTTGGATAAGATTGTTGAGCCAATAAGAGCAGCCTTTGTGGTGTTCCGCTGAGTTACGTTCAGGTACGCGATGCCTGTAAGTGGCAACATTTTTATCATGTTCGTTAAAAGACAAATTCTTTCCGCAGTTGTTATCTTTTCCACCGAATGGCTACGGTGGACAATGAGGGGAAGTAAGTTGCACCTTTACACCGTATACCGTGTGTTCAAACATGACCTACAGATCATCCACAGAACCGATAAGAAGTTTCTGAGTTACTTGTTGTGTCGTTGGCTGTACATCAAACCCAGATGGGCCATTCATGCGCGAAGCGATGTTGTCCACTTTGGCAATCGTGCGAATAATAGGGTAGAGAATGCAAACGGACGGTTGAAGAAGAGAACGCACCCAAGGGATTTCCTAGTTGTTACTATTCAAAAAATATGGTTTCACAGCGAGTGGCTGATGCGGGAAAGCAAAATACAAACGATGTACTGATGCGATCGTCGTGAAGTTGGCAATGTAGACTGGTACGTCGGGAACATTCTTCGCAGAATGACCACGTTTGCAAGACATCTTGTCCAAAAACATCTGAACGGACGGACTCCACGACTCCATTTCAAAACAGTATCTGACTGCGAAGTAAGCGATCCTCTAGTAATCACCCTGAACATTGCAACCTCGTGTGCAACATGATGGCGACGCTTTCGTCGTGGATTGCGTGTAGAGCACATGTGAGCGTACTTTTTACCGTTCGATGTGGCTTCCTTGCATTCACCTTCCGTCAGTGCTTTGGAAACACTTCTACCCTTACGGTAAGGCGTGTTGTATTTTCGGTTTACCAACTTCGTGTCCCCATTCATGAGCGGTGGCTGGCGGAGCACAATCTGTCAATTTGACGGTTGGTGGGCCCGCAGCTTCGGCCTCTTCCTGCAGTCATCTTCGACCGTCATTATAAAGGCCCACATAATGTATTCGAAAAACTGCATGACTGCAGCAACCGCACGGTGAAGGCGTGTTATAACACCATCATTGCATTTGTCAGTAAAACAGTGGAACCTGCCACAACTTCCCCACTGGCTCGTCCACAAGCAGTATGCGACCCAGATGGGTGAAGAAGCCGGAAACAGGATTGTCATTTGAACACTGCGGTGACCGGGTACAAATGGACAGCTTCTGATGTGATGCCGATCAGGTGATTTCTCACTCTTAATTCATTCAAGTGGCTGACATAAACGAGTGTCCACTCTGTGACAAGCAGCTTCAACCTCAGTCACCTGGTAGATGCACGTTTCGAACTGTTAATCTTGTTAGTTCCCTCCACTTCAGGCATTGTTCGCACTTCCCCAGTGGTTATGAAAACCGAGTCTCGCACACCACCCACAACGAATATCAACTCAGACGGGTCCGCCGGCAGTGTACTGTGTATACACAAGCCGAAGAAAGTGCGAATCATCATAACCTGGGGCGACTATCCTGCTGATATAATTGAAGAAAGTGAGTTCATTCACATAGGCGTACGGAGCTTTCTTGCGGATATCAAGTATCATGAACAAGATGACTACGATAGTATGTGATACAGGGCATCAGTCATCCGGAAGTGCACACAGAACGCGTGGAAACTAACGGCTACATCATGTGCCGAATGAAGATGGAGTTAGTACGCACCACGTTTCACAGACTTCAAATACATCATTCACATCGATATCCCCATATGTTCGTTCTGAGTGACTTCAGACGTTATAAGTGTTTGAGCACGGAGTATTGTTTTGCTCAACTCGCAAGGTAGGACAAGTGGATGGATCAGTTATAGTTGTTTAAGCATGGACTACTGCCTGACTTAAATCGTGAAGTAGGACAAATGGATGGAGCAGTTATAAGGGTTTAAGCATGAAGTACTGTTTGCCTTCACCCGTTAGCTAAGAGAGTTGCATGGAACTGTGGCAAATTTTCGAGCGAGGAGTGCTTCAAGTTGTCGCTCGTTCAGCAGTTGACCTCGCCCGTATTCAAGTGAACGTCATGATTCCGTGGAAAATGTGCAATAGTGGTAGCAGCCGACGGCTATGCATGCCGAACATACCTAAGAAAATACCACTGACTTGTTCAGCTTTATGCAGAATCCTACGTCGCGATATGTTTTATGACGTATCTTAGATCTGCAGCTTTATAAAAAGCGTAGTCCTCATGGTCCAACAACGGTTTAATCGTCGGAAGTATAATCACGTTTTCATGCCTGATTACATTCAGAATTAAGTATAAGCATGTGTCTCCACGTAAATGACATCGATTTTCATTATATTCCATCATTAATTTTTATAAACAACGTAAAATGTAAATTTTTGTTATTTCTCCATTAATTCCTATGCCATTAAACTACCGCACAGTCCTTGCTTACGTCTTCGGGAGATAAGAACAAGAAGATTTTTTGGTAACAGATTTTCACAATTTCGGGAACCGAAGCGCGCAACAAAATTATGACAACTTCGGCAACTCGAAAAAGATTTTCACCACAGAGGTTATAGAGATATTTTTGGTCTACCGATTACACTCAGCCTCAGAAGTGTTGAATAATCGACATGGCTATATGTATACGTGAGGTCGGAGGAAATAACATCCACACCAACACTTCTGTCAGCAGCTCCAGACCAATCGTCCACCTCTCCAGGTAAGCTTGATGTAAACGAATGACGTCTTGGAAATGTTCGTTGGGCAGTAGTAGTCAGCTTGTTATCCTCAAGGCGGTTCTCATGCTCACATAAAGAATGTCTTCTATTATTAGATATAGTGAGTAGGTAAGTTGTAGGACAGTAATTATCCGACTCTGTCTTGGAGCCTGACGCGTAAGCTGTTGTAGCTACCGCTTGTTTCCATACTTTCGGTTCAGCAACCATCTTCTGTTTCTCTTCAATCTTCGTCCACAAATGTATTGACACGCCAAGAAAGCCGAGAAGCATCTTTCAAGTGTTGTGACTTTCCCAGACGATCGCTGTCTCCAAAGTTGCGACGTGGGACGTGCGAGAGTCAGCACGCGATGATGTTACTACCAAGCCTAAAACTGATTAATCTGAGGTCATTTAGTCCTAGCAGTGATGCCGCCATGAGGGGTTCAGTCGTAAGTAGTTCGCTCATCAGTACACTATCGATTATATTGGTCTATGTTTGTTATACGACGCAGTGCGGGCTCCGTTACTTTCAGTCAGGAGTAATTATCCCTCTGTCTTAAGAAATTATTGGACTGACAAACCACGAAGGTTCACGAGGTCTCACGATAATTGACGGACTTAAAAACTGTAGGTTCCGAGTGGTCCAAGTGATATATTGCGGCCAACGATTTGATAAGGAATATCAGATAGTTGGTGTAGGCGCATTATGAACATACCGCAATAACACTGTGAAGCAGTGAACGGAAAAGTGTTAACAATAACAGCTTCGAACTGAATCAGTGTGAGTTATAAGTTAACCCGTGCCTTCCAAGTAGGTTCGTTAAATAATGTTATCGAATGTTCCAGAAAATGAGTAAAAGGTGATACTAATCAACTTGATGGGAGTCACTGAGGTAGCCGGTGCATCGAGCACCCGTGTTGATTTATTTGGGCAATTCTCCTTTGTATGCATTCCAAGCCCCTGTTTAAAGAACTGAGTGGAGACCCCCCACGATATCGTTTCCGATGGCGAGCTCCGTGGCGGTCATTAGTGAATGGGGCTACAAAACCATTTGCACAGAAAGCGTAAACGTTGCGGTTCATGGGCACTGACTGACCACGGAGGTTATTTGTGCGGATAGTTGTCACTGAGTAGCGGTTTAGGTTAAACTCATCATGGAGGATCGTGTGCAAAAACGCTAGGTCCCCACGAGCTCGTCGGTATTTGAGATTGAACGTTTTAACTGTATGGGGCTCATCTGAGATAAACCATGTACGCCGATCAGCATTATGGGATGAATCCCCTCTACCAATAAAATGTCGCGTCCAAGCTGTGACCACAGGCCTCAACATAGGTTTCAAGATGCGGCAGACATGAGTGGCGGACAAATCTATATGGCATTGCACATATTTTCATATTTCGCTTCATTTTTATATACAGTCTACATCACTTGTTATTGTGAAAAACGGAAGTCACTCGGTTGGATTGATTCTACTTAGCGATACACCTTTTGATGCGTGCGTCTCATCTCTTTGTTGCTTCTGTTTCACATAGACCGGGGTTGCCTATAGTGAGCTATTCAGTGACTGCAACTTGAATTGACTATTTGCGTTTATACCCTTGTATTTGGCTAGTACCTTACAGCTTGGTGAGCCCGTGTGTTGACTTTTACTACACGTATCGCCAAAGCTTTGCTCATTCTGCAGTCCGCCACCTATAACTTTCCCCGAAATGTTGGTATTTTTAATATTTTTTCCTCCTTTACTGTGCCTTCCGATATTGAACGGTAAACAACTGTCTCGGTGAACACCGTCATGTTTAAAATTCCTGAGTTTGGCAGTAGAGACCCCAGACTGTGGTTTGCACAAATTGAAGTCATTTTTGACTTCAGTACTTATGAACCGTAAACAGAACGGATATCGGAGAAAATATTGTGCATTGTGCTGATGCTCATTATGAGGTGATTCCTTGGTTGAGCCACAACGAGTTAAAAACCAAAGAGTTATTGGTTTCGCAATGTTTCGATCCTCTCGGAGAGCCTTTATCAAGCGACTTAAATCAGAAAATGTACAACGTACAGGGTTCAAATGAAACAGTTATCAACTGACGCATGTTTGCGTGCTTCAACTGCGGTGTATAGACAGGCTACCAATAGGATGTATGGGTTCACGCTTCACCTAAGGTCACCACGTGTTGATCCTCGGTGCGAACAATGATAGAGAGTTAATGTGTAATTGTGTGTGTAAGTCTGTATGTAAGTATGTGGTTAATATGCATGGGTGTAGGCTATCTCGGATAGGGGTGGATGACAGGAACGCCGCAAACCTCTCCTACGTGGTGCCACTGTTGTTCACCCAGTAAATCAGGCCAAACGACTGACAATTCCAAGTCATCGGATCGATTCACCTCGTGTGGTGTATTAGCGATCAGCAATGCTTTTGTCGGTAAGCGCCCTTTGTGTTTACGGAAACCAGTTTTAAGTGCCGTCAGATGGTCGAATTCAACTTGAAGTTGGTTGAGGATTGTGCGTGCTGCAATGGCTGAATGATGTTCTAATTTCCGGAGTTGCTGAATATCGGTAGGAGGTTTCTTACTACACCTTTCGCGTTCTTCGGCGCGCACTTATAGCTGCCGGGCGGTATGCCCAATGTAAGAAGCTTGACAATCGTTACATTCAATTTGATAAAAACAGTCTGATTGCTCCAGAACTGTTCGTTTGTTCTTTAAGTGGACCAACTTATTCCGTAGTGTTAGTGGCTTTAACTGCCACTCTTATACTGTGCTGATTAAGGACCCGTCTAAGGTCCTCCAATGTACTCCTTTCTGTACGGAATAACGGCAGCCGACAGCCAATTTCTGGGCTCGTTGATCGTGTCACCAGGTAGCTCTCGAATTGGACGCAAAACCTTGTCACAATAACCATTAGCTTTCAGTGTTGACTTGACAATCTTATACTCTTTCAATCGCTCTTCCTCGGAACTGCTTAATAACAAGGCTCTGTGAAACAAGCTGGATGCAACTGCTTTCTCGGTGCACATGGGGTGTTCTCAGCTGAAGGAAAGATACTGATTGGAATGGGTGTCATTTCTGTGCACGCCTGTGTCCAGGTTACGGTCGGCTGTTCTGCGTATTCTGCAGTCTGGAAAACTCAGTTCATGGCCCATTGATTCGCGCTCACTCGTAAATTTGATGTGCTGATAAAAGGAATTTATGTGTTCCATGGACTTCTCGATAGTTTCTGTGCTCATCACCACCAGCGTATCATCGACGCACATCCACCAAAGCCTAGGTGGGTCAGGAAAGCTGGAGAGCAACTTTGCTTCCAAATCTTGCATGAACAAGTTAGCAACCACTCAGAGCGCACCGTGTATAATTACATTGTCTCGAATTTACCTGAGACGGTGGCTGCGGATGTTGCAGATATAATTTATGAGCGTCCAGCTGATAACTCGTACAATGTCAGCAAATCAGCCATAATTAACAGGATGTCGGCTTCCGACGGGAGCAACCTCCGCAAGCTCCTTGCTGACGTCAAATTGGGAGATCGCTCCCCCTCACAGTTGCTTCTACACATGACCCAGTTGTAAAACAAGCAGATCATCAACGAACCGGTGTTACGCGAGTGGTGGCCTCAGAACCTCCCACACGAGCTCCGTCACAAATTGGCTGTTTTGGAGAAGGATACACCGTTGACCAAACTAACAGAGTTAGCTGACCAGGTGCACCAAAGTTATACTCCTCAGTGAGTAGCTCCACTACAGGCGTCTTGCGGCCGCGACAACCTCCAAAAGGACGCCTCAAACCGGAGATGACAGTTTTTATAAATGTTTTTGCAGCTAACCGCTCTAACAAAACCCGTAACAGATAAACGGTCACTAGCAGGCTCAAAGTCCCGCCCACGAATTTGGTCGCGCACACGACACTTTGATAAGGGTGTGTGCTATAACCATCGTCAGTTTGGTAGGCGTGCTCGTCGTTGTAACCAGCCCGGTTCTTTTCGATGGGGTGATAACCAGACGGCAAGCGATCAAGCCAGACAGTAATAGCGACGGCTGCTACTGGCCCGTACTTATGTCGTCTGTTTTATTTATTCGACCGTTCAACGTCCCTCATTTTCCTCATCGATGCGGGCGTCAAAGTTAGTGTTTGTTGTGACTGGACCGATGGCCTACGAGCGCGTAAACGGAAACGGAATAACGGTCAATGAAAGCAGCGGATAACGATAACGAACAACGCAGTACGGAGCACATGTGATCAGTCGATCATTTCCCATCCAACCTGTCCACCCGAAGCTATTGCATGAAATCGGGAGAAAGACTGACCTTCAAACAGAACTTCTTTATGTTGCTCAGCCCGAAGACAACCTGGTCACAAACCCGTTCATATTCATATGGTTTAGGACCGGCAACAAAGCAAAGCCAAAAGTATGGACCAGACAAAAGTCCAGACTGTTCAGTCTACGCGTGTAGACAGGATGACAAAGGTAGTTGTCACGACGGCTGAGGACGATCGTGGAGACCGGAGAAGTACGCGACTATAGCAACGGTGAAGGTCGTTGACACCGTGCTTCGTTTGTCATGTTGTAACACAACGTTTTCGGGAAACTGATGACTTCCCCTACAGTGTTATTCCACCCACTGGTGGCAAGCATAACCTCAAACCGGTGTCGTATACCCTGCAGGCCGTTAACCACGTCACCATGGATACCTACGATGAGAAACAACTTACTCTCGACCTTAGCCTCCGCCAGCAATTCCACTGGGCCTTTACCGTTGCAGTTGTACAACACCCAATCATTAGTGTTGACGTTTTCCCTTTTTTTGGACTCGTGGTGGATGTTAGAGGTCGGAAACCGGTGGACAGCACAACAGCCTTGTGCATACACGGATAGGCCACATCGATTAATTCAATGTGATTGCGTTTGGCCTTATCAGATAACAGTTTCGCAACTCTGCTTCGACATTCTCCATATCTAATCAATCCATCAGGCTCACTGGTGCCAGCAAAACAAAACGTTTTTCGCCACATTGCCACTAAAGAATCACCTACCGTCGCTCGCCCCCGTCAGATACCAGCAGAGAAAATCGAAATCGCCAAAGTTGAATTGGAGAACCTCCTGCGACTCAGAATCATTCAGCCCTCCGGTTGCCCTTGGGCCGCATCCTTGCATATGGCACCTAGAACCTCACCGGGCGGCTGACGTCCGTGTGGTGAGTATCGCGCTTTAGACAACGCCACCGTCCCTGACAGGTACCCGATTCCACACATTCATGGTTTTTCCATCGGTCTACACGGTATGACGATTTTCTCAGAGCATGATTTGGTTCGGGCATATCACGAGATCCCAGTGGACCAGGAAGACGTAGCAAAGACGACAATTACTGCCCCATTTGGGCCGTACGCACTTGTCCGCATGCCATTTGAGTTGCGAAATGCAGCTCAGACCTTTCGGAGGTTCATGGACAAAGTCCTCGGTGGTTTACACTTTGTGCTGGTCTATATTGACGACATTTTCGTTGCGAACAAGGACGAACATCGGCACATGCCACATCCCCGTGCAGTTTTCGAACGTTTTGATCAGCATGACGTAACCCCGAATCCCATAAAGTGCGTCTTTGGAGTGGACTGCATAGATTATTTGCGGCACCGATTCACTCGTGACGGTATTGAACCCACACCAGAGTAACTAATTACCCTCAAAGATTATCCGCCACAACAATCTCAGAAAAGCCTACGTCGGTTTCTAGGCATTGTAGATTACTACTGCCGTTTCATCCCACACTGTTTGGAGCTGTTAAAAACCCGCGTAGATTTGTTAAAGGATAATCCCAAGCCTTTTGTCTATGGTCTCCGGCTAAGGCTGCACTTCCCGCAGCCAAAGACGCGTTATCACAAGTGATGACCCTGGCACACATGCGTGTAGACGAAGGTTCAGATCTCATTTTACAAACCGATACGTCATAGTTAGCTGTCAGCGCGGTTCTGCAGCAGATCGTGAACGGTCAAGTCCAGCCTTTATAATTTTTCTCCCGCGAGCTTCAACAAACTCAAACGCGCTATAGTACCTTCAGTAGCGAGTTGCTGGCTATCTTCCTCCCCATTGAACACTTCGTCACATGTTGGAAGGCGGGCACTTTGCCTTCTTAACGGATCACAAATCATTTATCAACTCTTCCAGCGCCAAGCTAGACCACTATTCTCCAAGGGGAATTCGACAGCCAGACTACATTTCTCAATTCACAACGGACATACGATATATCGCGAGATATAAAAACACTGTCGTTGATACCTTGTCCAGAGTTATTATAAGTGGTTTACGCCGAACTGGCACCTTTGGTTTGAAGAAATTTGCTCCAGAACAAAACAACGACCCGGAATTGCAGCAGTGTCGCACCCCTTCTTCACCCAAACTTTGGGATTCGCCACTTACAACCTGCTAAGTCACAATCATATGCGGTGCCACGACAGTGAGCAGTCGCCCATTTGTGCCAGTAGACTTTATACGTTCCGCTTTTAACAGTCTCCACTTTATGTCTCAACCCAGCGTTCGAACCACCGTCAAGCTGATTTCAAACCAAATTGTATGGCCAAATACGCTTGAGGAGATACGGGAATGGGCGAGCACTTGCCTGGATTATCAACGCAGCGTAGTCTACCGACATACCATCACGACCCCCGGCACATTCGCTAACCACGACGCAAGTTTCAGTCATGTTCATGTTGACATAGTCGGGCAGTTGCCGTATTCAAAAGTTCATCCGTATATCCTGACGTGCGTTAACCGTTTCCCCGATGGCCAGTAGCACAACCTCTCCCTAACACAACTATCGAAACAGTTGCGCGAACTTTCATGAACGGGTGGATCTCAAACTATGGTGCTCCAACTACTGTGCCACTGATAGAGGTACACAATTTCAACCAACGCTGTTCAGGGACTCCAACCGGTTCCTAGGAATCAATCACATCAACACCATGGCAAACCATCCAGCAGCAAATAGTCTGGTCGAACGCTTCCATCACCAAATGAAGACCGCTTTAAAAGCCCAACTAGGCCCCAGCGTTGGACCGATCACTTGCTCCTTGTAATGTTTGGAATTGGATCGACTACTAGAGGAGACGTCGGTTGCACGACCTCAGAACAAGTTCACCATACGACACTTCACTCTCCCGGTGAACTGCTCTACATTTCGAACGCCGGCCAAACTAATTTTGACACCACCACTTTCGGGCAACAGTTGAAGTCATCCATGGCGAAAATCCGGCCCCAGTCTACCAGGTCAAACACCAAACAAGAACAAAAGAATTCCGATCTGGATTTTTGTGATTTTGGTTTCGTTCGTGTCAACGCCGTTAAGCCCCTCTCCAGAAACCGTACTCCGGACCATTTCGTGTGATTAAACGATTCTCTCAGTTTTGTGATCGATCGAAATGGATACTACGATATAATGAGCATTAGCAGACTTGAAGTTGCGCATATCAAAACTCACTTACATTCTTCCATCTCTCCTGAAGTTGATCCTGCTCCTGGTAGATCACAGTCTACCCAGCCCGTGTGTAACGAACAGCCCGTACCGTCTTATTCCAACCCGAAAACCGCTGTTGATCCTACACGCACTCGCTTAGGCTGAAATGTCAGATGGCCAACAGTTTTCAAAGGGCATTGCGCTTAACGTTTCCTCATTTCATCGAGCATTTCCATTCTTCTAACGCTCTAGCTTTGTTTTTTTATAGGGTATTGTAGATATTTTCATATCTCGCTTCATTTTTACATATAGTCTCCATCACTTTTTATTGTACGAAATAGAATTCACTTGTTTGGGTTGATTCTACTTAGCGATACACCTTTTGGTGTGCGCTTCTCATCTATTTGGTGCTTCTGTTCCACACAGACCGGGATTGCCTATAGTGAGCTATTCTGCGACTGCACTTTTAACTGACTATTCGCGTTTATACCTTTGTATTGAGCTAGTCCCCTGCAAACTCAAACACCTCTTGTTGACGTATGATTTCATTTTCAGCAACAGTAAGTACACTTTGATGAAGACCCAAACTAGGCTCGAAAATAAGTTTGCTCTTCGTCATGTTATGGGACCAGAAAAGGGCCAGTTTCCGAAAATGAACGCTGTTCAATCTACTATAAAGTTGGCTGAACACGGTCGTTGGGATTCCTCAAACCTGTATATTGGAACAGCAGGTAAGCTTTTCACGTTTAGTTGATCTACAGGACGTGTACGATTCATTAGCATCGAAGTCCTTTCTATTTTTGAATTGAAATGGATCCTTACTGAGGCAGTAAGTAAGGCTATTTTCACATATAATGTAGATACATGTGTACTTGACGACAGTGATTTCTACAATAGTGCACTTGGTTTATTTTGGGGAAGGTCTGTTTCCCCAAAATGGTTTATTTTCCGAAATATCCTCGAAAGCCAAATTGTTATTTTGGATTTCACCTTGTCGCGCCACGACGTGCCAAAACTTTATTTTGGCGCATGTTCCATCCGCGTCTCTGATTTGTCCATCCCACTTTTAATGCATCCGTTCGGATGGGATTCTTCAAGGCCGTTCAGGGACTATATATGCAGACGCTGGTCCGCTATGTTACCTTTAGTTTGAGGGCAAATAACTTATCGACTGAAGGTCAAGGTCTTCTGTGTTCTTCTGGGGTTTTCGGGTATTGTTACGCTCGGTACTACGTGTTCGCGTTTCGTATTGTCGTGTGATAGATTTTTCTTGCTATCGTTGACCAGCGGGTTGCAACAGTCTATTGGTAAACAGCGTTAACATCGGTTTGACGGATGATGGTGTCGAGAATGCTACCAGCAAACCTCAGACTCCAGTTCCTTTTACAAACAGCATCAAGGAGGAGGATACTTCAGGTGACAAGCCACTAATGAGGACGGAGTGAAGCAGTGATCCCAGGATGCAGCTGTGTGAAATTCCACTGAAGTTGCGTTTAACTGACTATATAGAGCACCTCTGTTGCACAATGCAAGAACCCCTCGTAGGCGGCGAGAAAGGCTGTCTCTAACTCAGTAGCAGCTGACCTTCTCCGATGCAATGGATTGTTTTGCGCGACCAAAATTCATGACAAAATCGAGACGCACAACGTGAGGCCCTTCATCGCCCCTATCAACAAAAGTTCACTTCTACACGGTCAGCTGCAACTTCGTATCGTATGAGC
Source organism: Paragonimus kellicotti (assembly GCA_014220965.1). Lineage (NCBI taxonomy): Eukaryota > Metazoa > Platyhelminthes > Trematoda > Plagiorchiida > Troglotrematidae > Paragonimus > Paragonimus kellicotti. The sequence goes on from LOND01000219.1 coordinate 136,306, forward strand.
GGCCGTCGAGAAAACCTTGTTTTTTGTCACAGCGGAAAGTCTTAGACGATCAATTGCTGAACAGGGTCGTGAGCTGACCCTTCGAGGATATTAATGATAATGATATATAGTTCTTGGAGCACTTGTGAGAAGCACGGCCAAGTGTGCGTGATCATTGCAGATAACTACGGGCGATAGAAATAACAAATAATTATGCAATGCGACAAGTGTGAAATCCTTCAGTAAAAGAGGCGTAATCAGAGAGGAAAGAACTGCAGTTTGTAAAACTGTGACGCGCACAATAGGGAAGAAAATAGTTCTCATGTTCCACAGATTCATTCCAAATGATGTGATGGTACATTAATTTACCTTCTACAATTATATGTATGTTCCCACGTAATTCTAATAGTACAAGGTCACGCCGGAAAATACGTGAGAGCGCTTTTCCTCTTGTGTCCGTGAAGAACAAGTGCGAACAACTCAATAATATTGTAGCAAGCAAGAGAAGAGAAGGAAGACGGAGTTCGGGTCGGAATGCTTACGTAACGCGCGAAATTGAGTACTCTCATTCACAACAGTCTTCCAGTGTTCACCCAGCTGGCACGACGTTGATAGCATGCTTTATAGGAGACARAAAAACAGCAGGTAAAAAAATTAAAAAATGTCGTACGTCGTGTTCATTTCGATCTCACGCTATTATACACTAGTTGACCTTGAAGCACAAGTTTCTCATTGGGAAACCAATCCTCCTAGATCCACGTGGACAAATGTGTGCACGTTGGTGCACGTAGAAACACTTTTTAGATGGGACCCGATTGTGAGAAGACAGGGCTTCGGCTGGATTCGTACCAGCGACAGAAGCAGCATGTCTGAACGCGGCGAGCGCTCTATCAGCTGAGCACCGAAGCCACGCCAGAAGCTCGGAAATTCCATATTTGGACTGGGTTACCCACCCCGTCCCACTGTCTCATATGGAATCCATCAAATGACAGTATTTCTCGAACAGTTCACGTCGGAATCCACCAGCGTCACTGTCGAGCAATACAGTGCACGTATACACGTTCCAAAGATGAGAAAATGTGTGTCCGTGTATTCGTGTGAATACGCATCTTGACCTTTTCTGCTATGTTGGCGTGGTGGTCAGGCTTGCGTGCTGTTTTCATCCGGTGGGCTTCGCTAATTGCGACTTCGGTCGCTGCGGGCTCAGTCATGGTAGTTTGGCCAGAGGGGAGCAGCCAGACAAAGGGTAGATGTGTTTGTTGTGCATGGGGCCGGTGTGTTGTGTTTCAGTCCGGTTTGATGCCATTTTTACGCCTGATCTGATTCTCTGTGTGTGATCGGTTTGTCCGTGCAGTATTATCTCTGTTTGAATGCGCCGAATTTCTTGGGTTGTGACTGTCGAATGCGCTCTAGGTGGCTGATGCTAATGCGTTGAGGACCCTAATCGCTCTCCTGTATTAGTCTAGGCATTCTGGTAGTACCCGGAACCCACATAAATTATCACGCTACCAAATAAACCAAATACCATACTGCATCGGTTGTCGCGCAGGATAGACCGGGTCGCCCTATTTGCTGCAGCCAGCGGGATGGATAGGCGAAAATATGCTACCGCCAGTCAATCAACCTCATACTGTCCTCCCAACAAGAATCACCGAGTAGATAAGGCTCGCTCAAATCTCAGTAACCCGGAGACCAGCCTGAAACGGGCCTGGGGACGCAAGACGCTTTGTGTTGGAGCGTGGAGTGTGCGCACGCTACTGGATTGATGAAGCTTCAGAGGACGGCCAGAACGGTGCATTGCGCTGATTGCGGTGGAACGGTTTCGTTATAGAATGGACGTAGCAGCCTTGAGCGAGACAGGACTAGCGGACTAAGATAAGTTGCGGGAAGCAGCTGCAGTGTACACCTTTTACTGGATAGGTTAACCGGCGGATGGTGCACGGAAGCATGGTGTCTGTTTCGCAGCCGCTGATCGCATGAATGCTTTGATGATAGGCGAACCGCACGGCATCAGCCTTCGAATGATGTCTATGCACCTGCGATTCGGTCGAGGTAAGTGTGCTACATTTCTCAGTGTTTATGGTCCAACTATGTGTCACACTGATGATACAATGGACCAGTTCTATGATCAGCTGTCCGTCACAATCCGGTCGACACCAGTGAGTGACCGACTGTTTGTTCTAGGTCACTTGAACGCTCGAGTCGGGCGCGACTCAGTAGCTTGGCCAGGAGTCTTCGGACCCTACGGCATTGGTTCAGTCAACGGGAGCGGTAGTCGTTCGCTCCACTTGTGCACTACTCACAAGCGGGTTATCACAAACACCCGATTCCAGCTGGATGCGAGCGACATCACGACGTGAACTCATCCGTCAAGTGGTCCGCACCATTTGTTTGACTGCGTGATTGTACGACAGCGTGAAGTTCGTGAAGTGCGTATCACGCGAGTGATGCGCGGCGTTGAATGCAGTACATATCACAAATTGATCAGGACTAGATTATTCATCCATGTACGCAAGTCTGTTTATTTTAAATCATCCAGACAACGGCAGAAGTTGGATATCCAACGATTGGAGGACCGTGAGATGAAAACTGCTTTCCAGCATGCAGTCACCGCTCGTCTGCACAACGCTCCTGCATATACCACCCCTGAGGCGTTTGGCAACTCATAAAGTATCCGAGACGATTGGTCACAAAAGCTAGAAGCGTTCAGAGTGGTTCAACGACAACAAAGTGGCTATCGCTGAACTGGTACGAGAGAAGAGTGCTGTATTTACTGCCTCCACAGTGGACCGGGCCAGTGAGCGAAAAGGCCACGTTCCGGCATTCCGCGTTCAATTGCGGCGTGTCCGCGGAATCAAAGACAAATGGTGGATGAAGCAGGGAGCGAATGCAGGGCTTCCGCAGATCGTCGACACATAAGGAGTTCTACGATTCGCTCAAAGCGATCTTTCGGTCCAGTCTTCCCGTCCACTAAAGCACTGGTAGGACATGGACACCGGCTGTTCGTGCACCCACAGAGGGAACATCATGAAGGGTTGCCGCAAACCAGCTTTTGGTAGACTTACTGACCGTCCTGCTCAAGTCGATGTGGTGAACCGGCTGGCAGAGGCGCCTGTTCCGCAACGGCTATCAGAGCCTTCACTTGACTCATCCGCCCCGGATCTACTAGAATTTTTGCGAGAAGCGGATTGCGCTTCATTTTGCGCAACGGAAAGTCTTAGCGCCGAGCGAGAATTTAACTTGCAGCTAAGGTGCCTTTAAGGGAAAAAAATTTGGTTGGGGGGGGGGAAAAAACCGGGGGGGGGGCGGGGGGGGGGGCTTTGGACTGGCACTGGCTCAGGGCTGGTTCACTCCATCTGGGGGCACGAAGTGATGCCGCAAGAATTTAAGGATGCCTTGATCGTACCCTTGTTCAAAGACGAGGGTAGCAAGCAATACCCTGACAGCTATCGGGACATAAGTCTGCTGAGCTGCGCAGGCAAGTTGCTCGCCAGAATTCTCCTAATCAAGCTGAATACGGAAGTCTTGGAGACCAGTGTCCTTGCGGAGAAATGCGGATTCCGAGCGAGTCGGAGTACGATCGACCTGGTGTTCGCTGTTCGACAAATTCAGGAGAAATTTTGGGAACGCAACCAACTTCTGCGTGTCCTGTTTGTAGAATTCACCAAGATCTCCGACTCCTTGAGCCGCGAGGTTTTGTGTAAAGTGCTTGGTGAGTTTGGATGTCCAGGTAAGTCCTTCAATTTGATCAGATTGCTGCATGTGTGCATGAGAGCGAAAGTACAGTCGTGTGAGTCGACTTGTGATGAGTTTGACAATGTCGCTGGCGTGAAGCAGAGTTGTGTGCTAGCCCCAGCTCTATTTAGTTTATATTTGACTGCCGTGTTAGCAGTTGCCTTTTAGGACTGTGAGGAGGACGGCGTTGAGGCTGAGTACCGGACGGATGGACGCCTGCTGGATGGCCGACGATTCGATGCCTCAACCCGGTTACATACCTCAATGATGCGCATGCTTCTACTTGCAGATGACAACGCGCTGCATGCACGCAATTAAGAAGAAGTGCCAAGTCTGGCAATGACCTTCGTGCCAGCGGCATCCAAGTTTGGATAGAATGGCAACACAAATATGACATTTTTTTCGGCTTTCTCCGGAAGGAGGTGCTATCCACACAACTTCACCACAAATTCATATCAGTGGAGATGTTGTCGATGGCTGCGCAGATTTTCGTTACCTGGGTAGCAATTTGTCCACCGATCTGTCCGTGGACCGCCAGTTGAGAGTTCGTGAGATGTGGGTTATCGTTGCTTTTGGACATCTTGAAAGACGTGTTTGGAAGAACCACAGCATGAAGCCCAGCAATAAGCTCTTTGTCCAAGGCTCAATAGTGCTGTCCATACCGCTGCACGGCAGTGAAACTTGGACATTGTATCAGCGAAACGTACGATATCTGAGCCGCTTCGACTTGCAATGTCTAAGAGACATCTTCGGAATCCGATGGCCGGATATGGTCCCGAACACTGGGGTACTGCGGCAAGTGAACATGAACGGAAGGGAAGCGTTGTTGTTGTTGAAGCAGCTTCGTTGGCTGGGTTACATCCGTCGGATTGACAATGCACGTATTCCGAAGCAGCTGCTGTTTGGACAACCTGGTTAAGGTGAGCGAAATCCTGGCAGCCAAAACCGAGGATATCAGGATGTCGTGCAAGTGAGTCTTTCACGTTGTAAAATTGATTCTGGATGTTTGGAAGGCTCAGCGTTGAACCAGACGGTCTGGAGTGCTACGATTCGGATGGGCATCCGCGAGTTCAACGGGCAGTTATGGCCCGGTCGAGAACGGAATCGCGCGGTACGCCAAGGAACCATGGATGCCATAGGTAGTGGTGACGTGTCTATATGGCGTTGCGATGTGTGCGTTCGCGAATGCGCCGGCCGGCTTCGATTAGTAGATCACCAGCGAACTCTTAGTGCACCGTCGACTAAAAGAGGACGAGCACGTTAGGCGCAGGTGGGTCGTATCAGTATATCCATCCTATTTCTGCTAATGGTTGCTTTGACGAAGAACATGATCGGTTGGCAACCTATTCGTTCCTATTTTCAGAAACTTGGATGTCTGTGGTCTTCAACCTATTCGTATTCTCAGCTTTGTTGATGTATTGCGAGATGAATCATTTGCCTGTTCTTTTTGTAGTTCTACCTGAATTTTGGTCTTCATTCTCATCCTCTCTGAGATGCAGTAACATGCACTCGTACACTGACATGCTTCTTGTATCACATTTTCCAACTCTTTCTTCTCAGTTTAGATCTCGTCATTGTAGCTTCTCTGTGTTTATTTCCGAGAGATAAAGGTTTCCTTTCACTACCAGCCATTCAATTGGCTAACCAGCATTGGCAGGTTGGACACAAAATCGTCGTTCTTATTCTTTCGGGTTTACACCGGATATGTCGTGTGTGAGTAGAACCGGAAGTGGTTCAACGTAAACGTCAGTTGGCTTCGGTCATTGTAACAGGCTAATCCGTTTCGGGTGCCACCAACCGTGAGTGCATGCGTTACCGAGCTAATGGTTCCTATATGCGTCTTTTTCACTTGAACCCACCCCATCAAGCCCGGTCTTTTTTTACTAGCTACCCGTCGACGTTATAGTTACTCACGATAATTTCTTTTTCCGATTAATTTTAACACCTACTTCCTTGTTTCTGCTGTTCTTATTGGTACTATATTCTTCCAACTCTATGGGAGGTGGATGTGGAATAGGTTCACATTACTTTAACACAGGATACCATGGTTCTTCCCAGCTACGGTACACAAATGCTGATTGCTACATTAAACACACATCCGCGTAACACATATTCAAACGTTCAGCGGTTCACGCGACTAGGGAGGACGGGCGGATACACAACGTCCGCTTAGAAACTGAAGTAGCAGGAGGGTCGGAAACCACGAAAACACAGACGCACCGAAAGTGATTAAGGCGCGGTACACTCACAACTATACATCCTGCCCGGCAAAAAACCATTGGAACGGTGAACGGGTGATTCGATTTGATTTCCTGCTCCAAAGGGAGTTTGAGTCCACGGCGGAGGTGATCTTGAATGCAGGCAAATCCGGAGACACGCCAAAATAGATGGTTGATTCAGTTAACCTTAAACTCCTCAAAACTTGGCACACAGGCGACACGGAGCAGAGAACGAACGCATAGCTGTGGACCTTTGGGGAAAAAGTGTATTAGCGATTCATATGGTTTGAACGCCAGGTATACACGCAAACTCGTGGAATGTAGGAGGTGTGTAAATCAATGCAAATTATGAAATACAAAATGCCGTACAAACTCTGCAACACTACTGGTCTCACCAACGTAATTATAGTTGTTGTTAGAAGGAGACACTGTTGTTTTCAAAAACAGAGAAGTTGTTCGAGAAACACTGACAAAAAAGGGTTGAAACACCTTTGGACGATGGTTGCGGGTTAGTATTAAAATCCATCGTGAAAGGACAAAAGGTTTGAACACACACACTGAGATATTCTTTAATTTAACGAGTTTTCTTGGTCAACTAACCATGAAAAACATTCTGTAATTTACTTCATCTTTTCAAACTACAACTGTTTTGAAACCGTTTCCATCCAAAGATCATTCAACTGTAATTACTGATGCCTCCCAATGAAAACGACACGTTTCTTAAACAGTGTGACAGACCTGCTACATGCATTTCTCGTCGTCCCTCTAAGGTCGAGCGTGGATATCTTCAGACTCATTGTATTGGTTTGTTAAAAGAATTCACAAACATCTTTTTGGACTGTCATTCGATATTGCCTTAAAATTCCTACATTTTGGATTGTTTGGAGTTGCTGAGATAAAGTCGTTTTCATGCTTATCATGTTGTTGGCCAGAATGGAAAACAGATATTGAACGCATTGCCAAAAGTGTTATCTAATGCGTGTACAAGATCCATACGAATCAACCACGATGGATTCCGTGGCTCATCACGACTGAAACATTCCACGGAGTACATGCTGTCTATTGTGATCACTTTCTGGGTAAATTCTGTGCTGCAGTAATTATTGTGGTATGCTCTAGATGACCTGAAGTTTTCCAACTTCATTAACGATGGCAGACTTCACACTACACATTTTGAAAAAAGTATCTTGTCCCGAAGTTGTTCCTGCTGCTCTGGTCATCGATGATGACACTCACTCCACTACCAAGTCTTCGAAGGACTGAATTTAAGGACTTGAGTGTCGGCGTTTGTTTACTGTTCCCCAACACTCACAGTCCAATGAAATTGTGGAAATGGTTCACGCACGTTGAAGTCTACCAATGCTTCTTTAGCACCGAACTTATTTGGATAACTTGCTGAAGGGATCGAAAATCAACTCCAGCAGTACGGAAGCACACCACGTTCTGTTGTTGGAAAGAGTCCTGCGGTCCATTTCAAACCTCGCTATTCACACATAAGTCTTGACTGCGCAAAAACGGCCAATGGCACGTTTTGTAAACGCAATGATTTATGTCTTTCTACAGAAATAGTTCTTCCATCTAACGGAAACCCCATGATCACTATAGTGACTTGGAAGATCTTTCCTTCCATCGAAGACAGGTTAGCCAGGTTGGGTTCAATTTCAGGGGTCAGTCTGTTAACAGACTCTATGTTGTTTAGATTGCTAATGAATTCTTTATAGATAATTCTGTTGCACCTGGAGGAAACGATATTTTCGAGGCGCATGCTATTCCTGAAGAGCATGAAACGTTTGAAGTACCGAAAGTCAGAAGATATGAACGATTGGAAACCTGACAATTGTGGAATTGGCGATATCTGAGCGCTCAGTCAAGGTGTGGCAAATGGACTGTCATGTATTGCTCCTTTCGTCACACAACTATTTCACTGTTCCAAATTACTGCACAGTTAATACGCACAAGTCAACGAGATAGTCCTATATTGTCGTACTTTGTTACGTTCTGCCGTTCTTATACGTTCGACCGTTATTCTATCCAGTTCCATTCCAATTATCACAAACAATGTATCGTACGATGTTCGAATGGACTAACCAATCGCCACAGGATAGGCTTGCGAACAATGCCCTGGAGTTCAGAGTGCAGGGAGGGCGAAAATTATGACTGAACAACAAACGAAAGCAGAGAACTTGGACATCAACTTTCTGTCGTACGTAAAACATTCGTCACACACTGAACATCCAACTACTTCAACAGTGTCCACATGTAAGCCATTAGTGTAGCAAGCATGAGCTGTGTATTTGAGCATATATACAAAAATAGGTTCAAAATTTGAGACCAGTAGGAAGAAATATAAAGGAGGGGTCCTGGTTAGACATTAAAGTAAAACTGCACTATGTGGACCAGGAGGTTCATAGCGTCTGTGAGGGCAAAGACTGGCGTAGCTGATAAAAGCATTACGATGTTTCGAGCTAAGTCCTTAGCGTTCATACCAGCTGCTATGTAAGTGCACGCTTCAGTTTGTTATTTCGGCTGCGCGTGTGTCAGTTTTTCCTGGGATTAAAGGAAACTTCCAACACAACACATTGCTACGACTTCTTACGCACGGACACTATCAAGCTGGGCAGCTATTTATCATTGAAGGCGATAAACAGAAGTGTTTCTATCTAGAAAATGCGTTTGTATACAAAACAGCCTAGGAAATATTTGACGCATACCGATTAACAGTAAAACTGATTACGGCGTTGTGACGAGCACTATTACTGCCGGTAACATTTTGAACTGTATACACCGAATTTCACTTAGTCCAATATTTCTAAGGCCGAAAAAACAATAGAGCAATAAGAAATTAGACAAAACCCAAAATATCAACTGAACTGTCCCTCGTTGGCAAACAGACTGTAGTGAATACCCGGGATAACCTGATTAGGAAAGTTTGAATGGTGAACACAGAGGTCAGATAACCGATTAAATAATGTTGGTGTAACATCAACTAAATTAATCCGTTGGTCGTTACATCCAGTACATCAGCAAGACAGGGTCAGTAATACAATCGACGTTCACGGTGAGGATGACAGAAACGATGTGAAGTTCGTGGCGATAGTAGCTTCGCCGCAAAACACGTATAAAAACGTGTGTGCTACGTTGTTATTAATCAGTACGGCTTACACAAACAAAGGAGAGACATACACCGACTAGAGTAGGTTATGCTTTCGAAGTACGCGTCATACGTCGTTCACAAAGAGGATATCGCAGGTACGAAAAATAGAAACCGCGTAATCGTACGACATGGTAAAAAAAAAAGTCAAAGCGATTATCGCACGATTTATTCTGTAGTATCATAACCTTTTTCTCAGAGAGATGGGGTGTAAGGACCAAATATTTCGTTTGTCTACAGTTACTGTTTGAAAGTTGAATCAAAAAAGTCGGTGGACTGGAATTTGGATGCTTAACCTTTGGGCTAAATATAGATCACATTCGTTTGGATGATGTTAATATCCTGAACGGATATTATTAAACTAAAGTCAGGCTGCTCACCTGAGTTTGAGAACAAACAAGAGAATCTCCATCTGTTTACTAGCTGAATGCAAGTAGACAGTGTTTATCGCCTAACACATGAATGTCATGAATACTAATAAATGTCAGTTTATGGAAAATGGAGAAACAAACAAATTAAACAGAATAAGGGGAGGGAAATGCCAGACGTTGAAGTACAGTGTGAGCGGAGGCGTAGGTAGCAAAATGAGATAGGGCCCACTCTGGCTATGGAAAACGTTTGCAGGCAACTGCTTTTCAGATTGTTTAAAACTTCGATATTCATGCTCAAAAGTTTCGTAGTTTCCGAACTCCAATGATTAAGTTCTAGAACAAAGTCAAGAAGGTAAGAGAAACTACAGTCTTTCTACACAATTATCCCTTAGGCATGCTCAAGTAGTCCGTCATTAGATTTGTTCAACAAAACAGTCAGTTCTAACACATCAACAACTGATTTTGTTGGATAGCATCCACGGAGGTTCTAGAAAGGAAAGACTACAATGAAAAGTCTAGAACTAGTACAGGTTACAACATTTTACCTGAAGTTGCATACTTCAGTAACTATAATTCGGAGGCAACAAAAATGAAGCAGAACAGTCCTGAAGAGTATTTCATAGGACCTCCAACAATGTCACAATCATTTGCTGGTTCATATGGAATAACGTCTTCATGAACTGGTACAATATTTGAAGATGAGCTGTAATAATGCAGAAACGATTATGCACGATCCCGCATTCATACCGTGGCTACATATGGTACAGAATTTCTTTCAGGACACACGTTGTGCAACTGTATGTTCGAAATTGGTTAATCACATTATTTGTCTTACGTGTACGATAACAAAATCCTACTAATCCCCTCATTGTATGAAATGTATCGGTGCATCCATTAGAATATTTAGTCGATTATGTATCTGTTTAAACAAACATCACCCATTCACGCGGTGCGCAGGATTTACTCTTAAAAGTAAAACTGACTAACTTCCGTAAGTTTTGTTACAAATCATTCCGATAACCGTTTATGTAACCTAAGCCAATGCCTATCATTTTTAGCATGCTATCACCGCTTTGCTATGCTACATGTGTCACAAAGGCAGCTGAAATTTGTAGTTAGAACAAACAGCCTAGTGACCGGATTTGAATAATATTTCAAGCAATTTATGATTTTGTACGCCAACACTGATGGATGTAACCATCAATAGTGTTTGGTAATTGCGCAGTCGAGTTCCCGAGGAGCATACAATCATATCATGGGCAAAAACGAGCACATCAAACAGTTACAACAGATCCAAGACTCATACAGTCGGATCAGATAGCCACACCAACGAGTGATCAAAAATCAGCACCTTATATAGAGGACACAATCAGCATCCTTCCTGATTCGAACTTAGTAATAACTTCGAGTAAACGTAAACACTTCGCATTCCTTCGGAAAGTTCTATATGGGGTTATACTTCTTGCTTCTCTCAATAAGCTATCCGCATTGGGTTCCACCTCTCGAAATCTCGAAATAACCCTGAATGTCATCAATCCGTATGCTTGCAATAGTTAGTTGCTAACAACAGACCCTCTGCTTTAAAAGCAGGCTTCTTATCAAACCACTTACGCTTCACATTCGTTAGCGAGCGACATTCTCTAGACGAAAGTTTTAAGAAAGATCTGGCAAGCGCATATATCTTTTGTTTATTTACTTCAGCTCTACCCAACTCAGCGTATGGAAGGTGTAAAGTGTTTACCTTCACCAACAAAAGTACGTCTGGCATTAAGGACAACTAAGACCATAGTCGTCATCTCAGCGTCAAATGTTTAAAAGTATTTCAACAGTGACTAGAAGCGTAATTACCAATGTGTCAGTAACTTTTATGATCTACATTTTTAGTGAGGTCAGTCTTCTTTAATCAGCAGTTGAACATTTCTAACATATCATCCCGTGACTAACTTCTGGCAGGTTGAAAAGCCAATCAGCTCCGTAACTTAGAAGATATTCATTTATTCTTCCGTGACTCAGCGACTGTAAGTTTCGTGTGCACTTCAGAAAATTCAAGTCAAACACGATCATACAAGTCTTTGGGATCGACTTTACCCGGTGAGTACCGTGACGAACAAGCTGGTTGAATAAGACTGGGCTTATTCTTTATGAACTCAAGGTATGTTATGACAAGTGAATGGGCAACCATGTTGTTTACATAATCTTACCCATTCTGATAGTCTGCAGGTTACAACAGAAAACCAAGCATATTCATTCGTATAACAGGAACAAGAGTAATACGTTGTTTCACCAACTTCTTGAGATGGCGGTCACACTGTCCACATGTACAGTTGACCTTACCCTCAACCGATCTCCCCTTAAATACCCAACACTCTTCTGTGATGGCCGTCAACACGTGTGTGACACCTGTGTTCCCATCTTCTTTACGATAGTGCCGAAAACAGAACTCTGTAAGCCTATCCCGAGTAAACAAGTTCAAATTATGCTTGGTGTCAAATTGTTAGTTTATATACTACAGCCTGTCAACGACCTGTAATACTGCGATCACATGGGCCTGCGTTAGTTGTTAGTCTCCCACACTATATGCTCCTCGTCGTCCGAAGCGATGGTCGGCGCTCCACATCAACGGCTTGTGGCTGTAAAATGTCCAGACCTACATCACTTTGTTCAGCTGTAGTCAACTGGTCTGCCTGCCTTATAGATCGCTGCTAACCTAACACGATCATAACGCGGTTTTGTAACACGGTAGCCAAGCAATTACCTTTAACAGCTTCGGCTGAACAAGGTAGTATTCAAGCATGCACAGGAAACTATTGTGACAGATTAAAATATTAACTTTATTATCACTTTAACTATACTCGCAATTTTCTTATACTCACCTTTGTACCTAACTAATATTAATTGACAGCTCCTGTCTAAATGAGGACAACGAGAACCTTAAGAAATTCAGGACAATGGGATTATCTGTTAAATTTAAACTATTCACGTATCAGCCATAGGTTACACAAGCTGAAGGTTTGACCCTTCGTTGAATATATATTCATCGGGCAAACTGAGTAAGCTTAGGTATAAGTGACAGACTATTGGCAAGTCGTATGTGTTATTCATTCCGGTTTTTGTGGAGGTGAAAACACCAGCAGTAACTCGGAAAGAGTTTGCCAGGAGCCAGTTGACCCTAATTCTGCGATATATTACTTCACCAAAGCTAGTTGCCGAGACGACAACTGCTGATTCCAGACTGGGTATTGAAGCTAATTTGGGCGGCACCATTTTATTCTACGCTGTTGATGGCCTACGTGAGAAATTCACTCGGTGAACTTTTGATTCCTCATAAGCGACCGTCACGTATATTGATTAAGAGACATTGCAAAAGATGTAGATGTATGCACACTTCAAGAATCAACAGCTGAGATACTTGATGCACCTTGGTGCACCGAACTGTTTAAGGAGATATATCTTATCTGACTTGTTTCAATTTCTGAATCTTTCGTGTGAATGAGGCCATCTTGCTTCAGTTCGACTTTGGTGACGACTGAGGAAATGCCATAATATAAATTAAAAGGGGAACAAGAAGGCTTACAGAAGCGAACAAAAAACGGCAACACATCCTTTTGCTCTCCGACTTGAATGCCATTTCCGACAGGAATTTGAAGACGCCGTTGATATAGCAATCTAACTCTAAAATTTGTTCGTGTTCCAAATAACCTACGGGATGAAGACTTGAAAAAGGCGATTAGAATGAAAAATAAAAACCATCAAGCTTCTTGAAGTCGTGAGCACCTTGTGGTAACTGAACGGACCAGGTATCAGTGATCAGAACCTTTTCACAATAGGTGTCCTGATGTCCCTTCGATGAGGCATACGTGAAGAATGAGAGCAGCAAGGCGTTGTATGCAATGCGATTTTATTGCCGTTCCGTCTGTTTCACCAGAAGTAACGTTTCAGGTGATCTTAATCATATCTTCTGGGGATCAACTAGAATGCCGGCGTTCAGAGGGGTTACATTTTAAAGTTTACGGAGGCGTGGCCGATCGATATGTTCAAGTCTCCTCTCTTAAGACGATTACTTCCATCAGTATGCAGTGATGTCTACGAGGTCGAATGGTTATGCAGTTAGATACCCTGGGGTGGCGTTTGGCAACGTGGCAGTGATATTACTAAAGAGGAGTTGAAAACACTGAGGCGCTTGGTCAATGATCTCAGTAAGTCGGAACAACTGTCAGAAGGAGGCCACCGGTATACTTGAGCTCAGTTCGGCTAGACGAACGGAATTTGCGGTTCAAGTCAGGGTGGATTGGTTACTGACACTAGTGAACTCCGAGGTATCAAAATGCTGCAACGGATGAACAAGATGGCGCTTTTTGTGATCTTGTGGAACTGAGGAATTCGGTTGGCGGGAAGTACAATAGACTGAGTTGTTAACGCTGGGCTCTACTTTAACAGTTTTTGATCTGGCGGTTTGTCTGTGATCATTTTCAAGAAATAAATCAAACTTTATGTCAACCTACAGTTGAATTATTTGTGCAGTGCTTCACATAACGTGAAACTGCTAACTGTTGAGAAACGATGAACATTTCACCAACTTCTAAAAAGCAATTTTTTCGAAAACTCATTCTTGCTTGAGTGAAAGTTGAAATGCGCAGCACAGACCCTAGTTAGTCTGCCTATCGTTATTTACTCTCAACCGTACACTCTGTCATCTATCTAGTTCATTCCATTGTCATCGCTTGAAGTAAATTCAAGGGCTGTTCGCACGCTTTTCACATACCACAGCGCTTGAACTATCCATACATTTCACATAGCTTGTTCAGTTGATTCACCACAGACCATGTGCTTCACAAACAGATGAAGTGTTATCAGTTGTTTCTCCTGGTATTTTTTTCAAAAGACTTTATACATTTTGGCAGACGTCTAATACACTTGCTCCATCGATGTGACATTCTTCGTAAACAATTCGCTGTTTTTTAATTCCCCATGTAACACAGTTGTTGGTGATTTAATTCACGCTCGTCTCATTTAAATTTCAAACCGTTCGTTGTTTTAGTACGTGTTTCTACTTGTCGTTTCATAATGAGCACAAATTGACGTCCTTCTGAACAAGTCAACACGGATCAAAATGGTATTGTTGTGGAGTGCTTTGAGTTGCGATTGACTGTTCACCAGTCCATCACCTATCGACATGTTCCGACGTAGTTTCGTCGGACGTTACTGCAAATTGGTCGAAGGAAGTTTAGGACAAGCTATGCAAAGGATATAATGTTCACAGTTCTGCTTGAAAGATACCCACGTGACTAACTTCATAATCACTATCAGGGGATACTATCATGGGAGCATTTGGCGATATCGGGTCTACATCCGTCTATCCCGCTGTGATTTTACTGCACCAACGATATAGAGCGGTCACCTTCTTCAATATTCTGGCAAATTATTCTTCACCTGCACAACCATTTAATCCCACTGATCCTGTGACGTCACCTTCGTTGTCACTTCTTCCCTTGACTCTAGTTGATCCGTGAACAAATCTCTACCAATCCTATGATCCGTTACGGTACCTGCTTCTCCCTGTATTGGCAACTCAGTGGGTTCGTAACCGATCTAATCGTTTTCTTCAAGTTGAACATCACATTCAAACGAACAAGGCTTGTTTTCCGTGCTTGATCATCAGGGTGAATACGACACAATGAATATGAAAACAGTAACTGGGGTGAGTCAGATAAACGGTCAATAGAGGTTGTGGACGGTGTGTCTGTTGTCAATTACGCATTTCTGTCTCACCCCAGTTACTGTTTTCATATTTATCGTGTTGTAATAGAGTGTTAATCAAACACGGAAAACAATCCTTGTTCCCTACTTTGTAGTTCTCATGAATTCACTGGGTATTTTCGAACGAATTAAACAATCCAACGATCCAATCGTCTTTTCTGTAGGTTGATCATCACTCACATTTGATCGAATCTTGATAGGTTAGCAATTGCTATCAATTGGATTTCGAGTGTAACAAGACAAACCATTGACAAGATTGGAACAAGTGCAGTTAGGGGATGTAGTCACTAGCTATTTATCATACACATGACCATCGCCACACATCCAACACATGTAGCCAGTCTAACATCGTGTATGCCTTTCTAGTGCACTTTCCTATAAGCTGGACTTCTAACGCAATGATGCCCTCTATCTCACGTCACTGAATTATGCTTTCGTGCACAGCGGAGTGCCGTACATTGGTTCCTCATGAAAGTCATTCTGATTCGCTGTGCTATGTTTGCGTTTCTAACGTGGTTTTTCATACGGGATTGATTTTTAACACCAGTATTGCCTATCATCTTATTAATTCCACTGACCTGTGTGGTCAGTTCACATGCTGACAAGTGTAAGCTGAAAAAGACTGACAGGAATTGAGTATTTTTCGGAAGTACGTTATATTACACGGGTGTTGACTAGTTTAATTTACAACTCTATACCCTCATGTTCTGTTCTGTTTGACATGAAATATTCCGACGCATGCATTTGTGTACTTATCTATTTACAGTTAATAACAGTGACTTGGCGCTATGCAACAATTTATAGTTTTTTCTCTGGCTCACCTATGCATGGTTGTTGGTTCATTTCCATGTAGCAAATGTATTATTCATGAGTAGTGGATATGTGATAGAGATTTTGTAGCAGTCCTTACCTTGTTCTATGTAAACGAATGCTTTTACATCATCGTAAATGTGTACCCCAGGTTACTGTATCTGACGGAACAAATGACCAATGACTTCAATAGTCTCTAATGTCTTTAAGGATTACTGACCGGTTTACTAACCGTACTTTCGTTGTTTTCTCCTTCAGCGTTTATTTTCCCCTGTGAACGAATGCAGCTCAGATCGGACGTGCTACTATTGCCTATAGTATACTTTCTTGTTA
>LOND01000220.1:0-19934 GCA_014220965.1 Paragonimus kellicotti
TACGAACTAGTTCGTATTGTGGTCGATTTGTAAATGGCATTTAGTACCGAAGCAACGATTTACGTCCATCCACTAGAGTTAGGTGTAGTAATATTTAGACAGCCCCATTCGGATTCTTGGTATTAAAGATCAAACATGTGGACTTGAATCGCGTAACGCCGTACTATGGTAATCGTGTAATGGATTTTATCATATTTTAACCCGAACACCATTAAGCGTACTTGATAGTTCTAGACCGTCATAAAGTATGAGGAATGTTCTCAACGTGACGAATAGTATGAAACAAGGGGATGAATATATAAACGCGCATTCATTAATACAGTAAGGCTTGTTTGCTCTCACGAAACACAAAGTCAGCACCAGTCTATACAATGAGAGGGAAAGTAGCTCAAAATCATCGTCGTGCAGAGGTGAACACGATATCCGTAGCTGTGTTAATTTAATCAGATAGTCTTTAGAGGAAGGCAAGTTAACGCTATAAACCTAGAGTCGTCCCATTAGTTCAGAATTAAACTACGTAGACAAGTCTTGTAGGACGATGGTGCGCTGTGAAAAGGCGTGATATGTTAAACGCCAACATACATTGATTTATCGAGAAAAGAAGACCAAAGTGTCGTTATGTGGGATTACACTTATTCTTGAGGCGACATACTTGGAATTTGTTCCCGTAGAATTGGTTGATCTAAGGAGGCCGGTGTTAATTAAAGTCATCTTGATCAGCAGGTGTGACAATACGTTGAACGATGGGTTTATAACCGACATGATTTGCGAAAACTTCTGTGTTAACTAACGTTTTACGCCTTAAAACGAACTCACACAATACAGTATAGAAGATATCAGTGGGGCTGTTGTCATTAGTTTTCCAGCACTTCATATCAGTAAGTTCAGTTTACACATTGGGGAGATCAGCCTTAACGCAAGCTGGTATGATACAATTAACGGCCGGAAATCGATGGCCTCAGTGCAAGTTTAGAAAAGAACAATGGCGAGGATTTTGGTTGGACACCACACTGCTGAGACACACTGGCTGTTGAAACAGAAGTTAGACAATGGCAAAGAACTCTATATCAACAGGACTATTTTCGGATGAAATCTCAAAGGTTAGTGTCGCAGCATACACAAGTAGCAGTGTTGCATACACTGTGACCTATCAGGAGGACAGGATTCATAAGATACATGATACAACTTATTGAGAAAAGCTCCCTAAAGAATAAATTTTCTACGGAAGATCTATATGTGCTAAATGGGGTTGAAGACAGTGAGGAAATTACAGAAGGATTAGGCATATTCTGGAGATAACAGATTTGAGTGTCACCGGTTTAGAGAGAATTGGCTGAACAACGCCTTACCGCAGTAAAAGTAGGGGCAAATTGATGCCCGAAACTTAAGATAAAAGCTATCCAGCCATGATGCCACGACAACTCTATGAGGGTTATGTCGCTAAGTTAGTCACAAGGCACCCAGCTGATGTGCAAAGATGACACCTGCCACACCATCCGTGATCAACATTGATGAACCTAGCAAGACGTTGTTAGTTTTTTTTTAATCGGCTACCTTGTTTGTTTGCAAGGTGTAGGCACCTTGATGTTGAATGTTTGAATATAGACGTAGCTATTTTTAGTAGTTAGGTCCTTCCCCCTCCCCTTCTTTTTCTTCTCTTCCTGTACAGGGTTTGCTTTTTTCCTTCGTGGTTGTGTGGTAGTTAAGCATCAGCGTGAACCACTGATGTATTGCTGTCTGTGATGATGGTGATGTGTTTCCCAACATGGTCTTGTCTCAAGGAGTGCATTTAAATGACGGTTTACTGAGGATGGTAATGAGCTTTCTAGGTAGCCCGTGGCTGTTCCGGTAAACAACGAGGAAGTGTTCCTGCAAGTGAGAGTGCATCGTTCCGACAGATCTTCATTGAGCTTTCTGTAGTGGAGTTCAAATTCACGTCCATCTTTTGAAACTATGTCATCATCATCTTGTGTCAGCATCTTGGTATGATAAAGTACAGCAAATAACCAACAGGATGTTTTTATCAAACTCAACAACCGTAGTAAAACTGGCGGAATATTCACTCTTCTAAAGAATAAGGCTGTCCAACTGTTTCACCTGAATTACTGATGAGTCATCTGTCGGACTCTTTTTTCATCGTAATTTTTATAATGTTCTAGTCCAAACAACTCTACATAGAACCCTTAATGAGCCTCCTAAGCATGCTGTGAACGTCAAGAGATTGCTCTTGCGGGCTTTTGACAAACAAAACTATTCACTTGTAACTGAAATAAGTGTGTTGGCAGATGCCAGTGGAAAATGACCACATATACTCACCATATCTGAAGTCAGATGCGGTCTGACGAGAATCAAAAATAGCGACCACCAATAAGCCAACATCCCGGAAGTTCGCGAAATAGTGCGCCTGTCTGCAGCGGTCCCCAACAGTGCGAAACATGCCACTTCATTACAGCGTTTGGCAGCTGAGGTGCGATGCCAGGGCTTGATTGGCCCGGAAAAATGAGCCACACGGATTGCACCACCAAATTTCACCCACGCCGGAACGCTAGTGTAAAAGTCTAACTCTGAACCGTCCGTAATTGTGCAAATACAGTTGTACACATACGGAAGACGTCGAGATATGTCTTTCGACAGCCAGTCGGAAAAATAAGTGTTCAATAGGCCCTGTTACAAGAAGAATGGAAACTGTGAATAACAGATATCAGAAGGATATTAAATAAGGTTGACAAGCTACTAATACAACATAACGAACTTCAGCGTTCTCGCTCTGTCAAGTACGAAAAACTCACATCAATCGTCGTCTTACGGGATCGAAGAAAAGGACGGACGTGAACAACACAATGAGCTTAGAGTGGCTCGATATAGTTCAGAAAACGCCGGAAGCGCCCCTATTTTGCTGTTCAGTTGCCTGCTGACCTCGGCAGTAACATAATTAGTGTGTAAAACGTTGAGCGTGTGTTATCTAGTGTTGAAGCTTGCGAAGTATGCTCACTGTTTGTTATCATTTACGATGTTTTGGACTGGAATTTAATTAACTTCCTTCGGTTACCTTCTGAGCCGAAAGTGTATTGGTTCTCGTCAATCTAACGTTGGATACCTGTTGTTGATCTTTGGGTAGTGATCTGATCTGTTCACACTGTTTAGCTCACTTATTCAGTGCTATTTAATCATAAACAGGTTTACGTCTCAGTTTCTTCTTATACACTGGCCTGTAGATTCTGTTCTGTTTGTTTATCCAACTGGCTCAGGCAGTGAAGCTTCCAGAAACCCCCCTGTGTACCTGGTGTTTGAGCTAGTAAGGATTTCTGCCGCGTCGACGAAAGAGGTGTCTTCCTTTGTCCCAGTAGACCGCAACCAAAAGGTGAAACAATCTTCTTGAGGATTAGTCAATATCCATACAGTCGAACGGAGAACTTCCGCTTACAGTGAACCGCGTAATATTTTTCGCCAACTATTACTTTTTTATTTTCAGTTCTACGCGGTTTATATGACTTCAGTAACAATCCTCTTATGCTATCCGTTGGTCTTCATGCCAATGGGAAGCCGCGTGATCAGAGATGTCGTAACAGGTTCCGATGTATAATAAAGCAATCCATTTTTCATTGCCCAGCAGGATATGTGTATTTCTTTCTGCTTTAAATTCCTTCTCACTGATACTAAGACACCATAATCGGGACGATTATATAGTATGACTCGTGCACTTGATCATAACTACGTAACAGCTGGCAACATAAACATTTCGCTTGTCCATCTGCTTGTCTTCATATATCTCAAATTTGAACACATTCTAACAGACAAATTTTCAGTCACATGTAAAAAGCTATCTATGAATCTAAAGCTATTTGCTCGGTTATACCGGATCAAACTGTTCTCGAAAGTTGCGTAATAGGTCGACTAGCTTATTAATCCTAAACAACGTGATACAAGTTTCAGTAATTGGTTACTTAATAATGAATAACTGGCAATTCGGTCCACTGAAGAATTATCGCAGTTAAAAGCATCTTCTATATTTTTGGACCTTTCAGCTAGATCATTTGGAAGGAAATTAGTAGACTCCGGTTCCCTGCTTGTTAGCCATCAAAAGTGAAATGACTGCTCGTCCGAACAGGATGTTCACTTTCAGCTCTTGTGCTCACGACTAACAAGCGTACTGCTCTCCACTGCGCCGCTCTTCATTTACACAAAACCGAACCAACGCACCAAGCATTTAGTCACAATCACCAAAACGTAAAAATGAACTGAGAAATGGCCAATGTCCTGTTGACACCCATAGATGACGTCGTCACAGAGACTTCATGTGAGATTATTTGTAACTACACAGGCTCGAATGTGTGGGTTCAGGTTTGCGGATCAGACGAGGTCTAACAAAAGCGAGAGCGAGTTTAGTGTTTTCTTTCTCAGTTTAAGCCGAACAAAAATGCTTTCCATCGATACTATTGTTGATTTGCGCAACAATTTAAATTATTTCGACTTAGTTCACCCCCTTAATCTGATCCAGACAATTCAGTCGTTCCATGCAAAGTTTCATCACCCCACTTCGCACTGTAGCCAAGAGGACGTTTATTCGGTGATGACCATTCTTATCTCTTCGCAAAACGTAGACAAATTAAAAATCCCAAACTATCATAAAATTTCTGCTGTTGGAAATGGGTGCCTTGTTAGATGGAAACTTTCAACAGCCACCCTTGATTGCCGAGCTTTGTAGGTGTCCTCTTGACCAGACAGTTCTAACTGACACATTTTTGTCCATGTCTACACTAATAACCGCGTTGACACGTCATATTTCATATCTCAACTCGGTTCGATATTTTGACCCCTTCTATTACATTGTGAACAGTAACGTGATCTCGTTAAACAGCCGCGTTCACTCAGTGTTCACCCGACACGGCTCGCAGGTCCAGCTCGTTCGACACAGCTGACGTATCATCATCCTGTTTCGCACCCACTTACCCACATCATGACCACGAACACTGTCAAAGGACCAAATGCTGGAAGAATGGGCAAGCTCCTGACTGGGTTGTCGATGCATACATAATATCCTCACTTCTTTACAACCACTGTGGTATCAGTTTTCATTTCTGCAGCAAACGGTCATGGTACTTTTGAACAGAAAAGCTGATATGGATTCGACTGACCGACATGCTCTATGAAACTGCCTTCATTGCATAGGAAACTCAGTTACGTATTTCAACTTGCCGTTATTGTACGCCCGCTCTGGGTGCAGTGTTAACGGTTATAAGCATCCAACTCGAGCTTTCTGTGCTAAAAGTGGAGTTTAATAAAGATGTCCGACCTTCCCCAACAACGTGGTAGGTAACATTCTGGAAGAAGTGTTCGAAGATTCCAAGGATCTTGAAGTGAAGCCTTTGGCGGGGTACCAAACCAACTGATACTGAAAATACTTACAACATTTTTCCACCTAGTCCTCCTGTAGACATCATGCAGACTATGTTGAACTGTTTAAGGGATATTTTTGGTCTGTATGTTATGCCGGTCCTGTGTGACGATCAATTTCAAACTCACCAATTTACGCTTGTGAACAGAGGGCTTCGGAACAGCCGATACAACAACGCTGGTACAGACAACGGCATGGTTTGACTAAACTTGGATGGGTTGGGATTTCAACCTGAATGTCAATCACTGAATGCAGTCTAGAATGTTACAACGTATTGTGTAAATAGAAGAAAGTTACTGGTATGTTAATTCGATGGTGTTATTCAGAGCAGAAGTGGACGTAAGTTATACCACATACCAACAAAGTAAGTTGGTTGGTATACTATTCATTGAAAAACGTCAGCAACATGAGCGTAATTAACATGGCGTACACTGAATGCAGTTTCAACTTCCGCTCAACTTGCCGAAGAACTGTGCAATTCTTAGTGCATGTAAAGATCGAAACAAACGTCACTTACATATCAGTCCGAACGATGAGGAACAATTAAACAACTACCAGAAAAATTTAGGCGGTGATTGAAGGCCGTTATATACACTTTCAAGATAAAAGACAGCTTATAAGCGTATACAATCAGTTACCCTTCATTACCCTGTTGCTATAAACAGTTGTGACAAATTTCGGCACTTTAATACTAACGATACTTGAAGATAATTAAGTTAACATCGCTGAATAGTGCGCCCTTCTAACAACCAACCCCTCAATAACAGTTTCTCCAGCAGGCGACGTTTATTAAAAGAACACCACGCATTTCACTGCGGCACTACGGCGAAGACGAAAACATTCCTAACCCAACAAGGAAATAGCATTCCGGTACCCACAACTCTCTCCGCTTCGTAATTAGCACGTAACGCTTAATTGTAACATCGGTTGGTCTAACCTCTTTGTGCGCCGTCAGCACATTTAGTGCCTGGGTCCGTTATCATTGTCTGTAGTTTTTAGGTGTCTGTTTCTACGTTTTTAATCGCACTGGTTTATCTAACCTTTCGGGCAATGACTTCCGTTCGGTAGATCTTTGCTACAATATTATCAGATAGACATTCCAACCGGCCGACCAGAAAGTCTATCTAATGACAGATCTGCGAGCATGTAGACGCGATGTTCAATATAAGCCAGAGATACCCATGAAGATACTAAGTTTCAAAATTGGATAAGCAGCAAAAACCGGAACGGATAAAAATGAACGAGTGTTTTGTGCGAATGCGTGAGATCTACAACAATCCCTGTCTGCTTTCAAGACTGACTTGTATATTGTATACATGAGTGTAAGCCATCTCTTAGTTTCGACTCCTACCAGCGCGTTACTGTGAACCTGTGGTTGCAAGTCATCCACGTCATTCTGCAGGCATAGGTTTAATGGATCTCAAGTGGACTTTTTGCGCCTCAGGTGTATCGGTGCTCCCAAACCGCCCAAACCCCGAAAGAAACACAGCTTATCAAGGAAGCTTTTAGCATCTGTCATAGGTGTGTTCTTCAGGGAAAGCATCGTATGAAAATAATTAGGACAAACTAATACTATAAAACTAACAGTCACGGATGTAGGCGTGCCACTGTTTGCAAAAATCATTTCCATCCAGTGACAGAGACGATAGTAAATTGAACGGAAGCCGCCCATAATTTTAGTTTAGTGCTGTAGATAAGGTCTTAATAGTCTAGATTCACGTTGTCCATTTAGTAATTGAAGATTTATTTAAGTCGCCAGTTGCCATACTGAACAGGGCACAATACAATGGACGACCTTTCAGCATACTGAGTAAGTGATCCAAGCACAGGTGCCATGGATTACAACATATATATCGACGGACTAAGATGATCATAGTTCCACAAGCAGCACACTCGATATGAGATGACTAGTAGAAACATGTACGATTGAAACGCGAAAGCTGAATATGCATCTGTCTCACGAATGAGTCATGACTTGGATTGAAAAAGAAAAATGACCGCCCACATTGAGTAAGTCTCACAGGTGACAAACGATGATGACTGACATACTCGTCCTTGTTAATTGCACAGAAAATTTAACACTAATAGCATCGGTCCAGTAGCTGACTCCGTCAAGAAAGGTGAAACAAACAACAGTTTAAAGTAGCCCACTTTCAACTGAAGTTGACTCAGGACCGACACACAGTTCTAAAAATATACACTGTTTTTGGGAACGAACCGTTTACGCTGTAGTCCAACCCAATCAATTGTCCCATCCCTTTTGAATTGTATGTTGCCCGCAAAAGACCCAAGAAAAGCACATTCAAACTCAGGTTTACTCATACTCAACATAAGCCAGCTCTTAGCCTGATAGAAGTTCTACGCCAAAATCCACTGAAACTCTAATTGTGTCTGCCAGAGTATCAACAATCAGTGGAGATGAATAACAGGGGGAGTGAGAACGGACAAACATAGCTAGTGTTACTCGGACATTAAAGCGCTCGGGACAGTAACCAAATGCCCTAAGACACGTGTATCGGCCAGCTATACTGTAAGCGTACATCGAGACAGAGAGGGCCTTTAACTAAGGAGCACATGGATTCATTGAAGATGCTTCAACAGAATCCAGATATCCTCCTCAGCAGACCAGATAAAGGAGCTGGAATTGTCATCCTGAATAGAAGCGATTACATCGAGAAATTGAATGATATTCTTGCAGACCAGACCAAGTTTCGTAGAGTTGCCAACGAAAGGGACAAAACTGAGTATGCCGAACAACAGATCACTAAGTGCCTTAAGTCTTTGAAGGACGAAAAGCTGATAACCCCCGCGACTTATGAGCAACTACGACCACAGGGTTCTACTATACCCCGTCTCTACGGACTACCAAAAGTCCACAAACCTGGTGTACCGGTTCGTCCAATACTTGATATGATGAATTCGCCTTACCACTCAACTGCGAAGTGGCTAGTGAAACTGCTTGAACCCGTCCGAAAAGCGATTGCCCCGCTCAGTCTACGTGATACGTTTGAATTTGTCGAATGCATACAGAACGTTAACATGAATTCACAGAAATCATGCTCATTAGACGTAGTGTCGTTATTCACGAACGTACCGCTGCTAGAAACCGTCAATTTTATTTGTGATTACGTGTCTGAGACCGGGATCGATATTGGTTTACCACCACTGAAATTGAAAGAGCTCCTGCTCCGCTGCACATTCGATGTACAACTGCTGTTCAACGGTGTGCTGTATCGACAGACAGATGGCGTAGCAATGGGCTCCCCGCTTGGACCTCTCCTGGCCGATATATTCATGGGAAAGCTTGAACGCACCGCGCTTCAATCCACCATCAGCCAGTTCAGTCAATACCACCGATACGTAGACGATATATTTATCGTAGCCAGTTCGGATACTAATATGCACACAGTACTCGACACATTCAATCGCGCCCACCAGTCAGTTAAGTTTACACTTGAGGAGGAGACCGGAAACGAGATATCTTTCCTAGATGTTCGTTTACATCGACGAATAGACGGAACTATTCAACGCAGAATTCATCGCAAGAATACATGGACAGGTCAGTACACAAACTTTCACAGTTTTGTACCCCTGAAACAGAAGAGAAATCTAGTGCGCTGCCTGACTGATAGAGCATACAAAATTTGTTCAGCGGATACGTTAGAAAGTGAACTCGAATTCATAAAGAACGTACTTCATGATAACGGCTACCCGGAACGATTTATCGTCAGAAATATGATCAGAATATCACCTAAACCTGAAGTGCATGACGTAAGAAAGAAGCCTGTGTTTATTCGCGTGCCGTTCAAAGGTGACAATGCCGCAGAATGGCTGACAAATAGGCTCAACCAGACAATTAGCAGGACCTACGCTACAGCTGAACTCCGTATTCAATTCTCCACATACCCAATTCTCAGATTTTATAACAAAGATAGACTGACAGTTCAGACCTCATCTATGTGTATCTACTCATTCACTTGCTCCTGTGGAGCAGGTTATATTGGTCGAACGTCAAGACAACTTTCGAAACGAATCCGAGAACACCATCCACGGTGGCTGGGGCACGGGGAATCACGATCGGTCAACAGTGCTATCCTCGCTCATCTGGTCGAAAGCGGGCACCAGGTGAAAACTGATCAAGCCTTCAAGGTAGTATATCGCGTACCAGGCAACCCATCAAAAGCGGTCCGAATTAGAACACTGTACTGCCGAGGCTATTGGAATCAGGCTGCTTGACCCGATATTATGTCACCAAAAACGGTTTGTTCAGGCGCTGCACCTACCATGGCCACAAATCCATCGGATCGATGGTCAACCTGCGCGGTCAAACCAATGGACAAGCGTGACGTAACCGACCAATCAAGCCATCGCCAATTGACTGACCAGTGACCTAGTTTCTCTGTAATAAGTCTGATCGATATCTCGATCTAACTCTATTAACTCCTATATAATTGTACCGGCCTGAAGATGAATTATCGAAAAGCACACTTAGTTTGGAAGGAAATCTGAAACGGGAAAATTTTTGATGATACGGATAAAGGCTGAGCGCCGTGCGCCATACAGGACAGGTCAATCCCAGCCATCCATGTCGCACTGCATATTGTCAGTAAACCTTACAGTTTAACGTCTCGCCCACGCACGCATTATCTTGCCAAATCTCAAGGCCGCAGACACATCTGGCGCTTCACAGGCTAGCACATGATCCGACGGTCCCGATCTAGTCTGTACGCGCAGGGCCAGCTAAGCGTCCCTCACCTGACAGACAAGCCCTCTTCCATCAACACTGCGGATGCCAATGCCGCAAACACGGTTGGCGGCATCCGAAACGGATTAGCCTGTCACAGTGACCGAAGCCAGAGGACGCCTGCGCTTCAAACCATCACCCCAAGTGGCTTGCGCTGCACCACTTGTGGTTCCACTCACACACCACGTATCCGGTGTAAACCCGAAGGAATAAGACCAGTAGGTGTGTGAGTGAGGCCTTTGTGTCCAGCCGGCCAATGCTGGTTAGCCAATTGAATGGCTAGCAGGAAAAGGAAACCCTTATCTCTCGGAAAATAAACAGAGAGAGACTACAATGACAAGATCTAAACTGAGAAGAAAGATATGTAAAATGTAATACAAGAAGCATTTCAGTATACGAATGTATGTTCCTGCATTCCAGAGAGGATAAGAATGAAAAACAGGATTCAGAGTGGACTACGAAAAGAACAGGCAAACCATTCATCATACAATACACCAACAAAGCTGAAGATAAGAATGGGTAGAAGACCGCAGACACCCAGGTTTCTGAAAAGAGAATACAAGAAGCATTTCAGTATACGAATGTATGTTCCTGCATTCCAGAGAGGATAAGAATGAAAAACAAGATTCAGAGTGGACTACGAAAAGAACAGGCAAACCATTCATCATACAATACACCAACAAAGCTGAAGATAAGAATGGGTAGAAGACCGCAGACACCCAGGTTTCTGAAAAGAGAAGCGGATTAGTTGCCAAACGACCATATTCTTGGTCGATGCAATCAGTAACAGAGATGCTGACAGATATACTGTCATGACCTACCTCAGCCTATCGTACTCGTCGTCTCTTCGCCGACGGTGCACTATGAGTACGCTGGTGACCTACTAATCCGAGGCGGCCAGCGCATTCACGGCCGCACACATCGCAACGCCATATAGTCATGTCACCACGACCTATGGCACCGATGGTTCCTTTGCGTACCGCGCGCTTCCGTTCTCGGCCGCGTAATAACTGCTCGTTGAACTCGCGGACGTTCGTCCGAATCGTATTCCTCCAGACCGTCCGGTTCAACGCTAAGTCTTCCCAACATCTGAAATCAATTTTACAACGTGAAAGACTCACCTGCACAGCATCCTGGTATCTCCGCTTTTGACCACCAGGATTTCGCTTACCTGATCTCAGTTGTCCATACAGAAGCTGCTTCGGAATACGGTCATCGCCCATCCGACGGACGTGACCCAGCCAACGAAGCTGATTCAGCATCAGCATGGCTTCCATCCCGTTCATGTCCGCTCGCCGCAATACCTCAGTGTTCGGAATCATGTCCGACCACCGAATACCCAAGATGCGTCTTAGACATTGCAAATGAAAGCGGCTAAGATAGCGCACGTTCCGCTGATACAACGTCCATGTTTCACTGCCGTACAGCAGTATAGACAGCACCATTGAGCGGTAGACAAAGAGCTTAGTGCTCGGCTTCAGGCTGTGGTTTTTCCAAACACGTCTTTCAAGACGTCCGAACGCAACACTAGCCTTTGCCACACGAGCTCTCAACTCGCGGTCCACGGACAGATCGGTGGACAAATTGCTACCCAAGTAGCAAAAATCAGCGCAGCTATCGACAACGGCTCCATTGATGCGAATTTGGGGTGAAGGTGAACAGACAGCACCTTCGCCCGGAGAAGGCATGCTCTGAAACACGTCTCTTATACACACATCTGCTGAGGCTTCACGTGAGTGAACCAACACGCGCGCGATGCTCACACGAAAGAACCAAGTTCGTAGGCCGGCAACAAAACACACCTTTCAAAGCCGCGTCTCACACGGTAAACGCTTCAGAAACGCGCCAAGCCTACGAACATGACGACATCGGGCTGCACCACAATTCTGCAGCTTCACCTGATATCCACGTGATCCTGCCCCTTCAACATTACGAGCACACCACGCACATCTGAATATTGTTATCCACACTATTATCATCTCGGACATTATGTTATTTTGTACATCAGTCTCCTATGTTTATTTCTAATCATTCCTACGTTTAAGTTTATTCTAACTATATACCCCGATCCTCAACTGTGTACCCCCCTTTTTGTGATAAGTAGTTAATATTAGACCACAGTTATTTATCCATAACTCCAAACTCTACTACTTGACTTACGTTAAACGGTACTCACATTTGACAACACATCTTACATACAACTAAACGCTTCCGCGGGTTCAGTTCAAACAAATTAATGGACTCGTGCTTCGCTCGTCGATCGGAATTCATCATCTTAGTATACATTCTCATCCGGAAAGGAACAGAGTTTCTGACTCCGCGCATGTAATGTGGTCGTGACAGCTACTATTGCAATGACAACACAATCAACGTGTCAAAAGTATCGCATCAAAACATTGCTACGTAATCACTGGTAAGCAAAGTACACTTGTCAGTAGCACACAAACCAAAACATTGAAGTGATAACAACAATATTGGCACTATCGTATCCCTACGTTTCTTGCGTAGACTAACTAACCTCTCCAGATGTTCACACAGGGTCAGAAAAAGTCGGCTCACCTGATCACCCCCGTCGAAACTTCCAGCTTCCGATGTGACCTTGAGTAATGCTCGATACGTTTCCAAGCTAGGACGAAAAACGAACACGCCTGAATTGAAACAGTCAGGCCAGCACGGATCGGGTACGGCACTGAGTTCTTCTCTCTCAAACAGTTCATCTACATTGTGAAGGACCTTGGAAGTAAAAACAGAAAACAAATGATATATAACAGCACGTAGAGCCAAATGAAAATTTTACAATAATTCGGTCGCATAAAAAGTGGGTAAAATAGTGCGACTGTATGTTCACGGAATTTATCATCCGGTAAAATTTCATTTTCCCTGTAGCCGACAAACAAACAACAAGAAAGATTAAACTTATAACGACAAAATATAAGGTCAAACTTGAGGACAAAGTTTATTTTCTAACGAAGCCGTTTCAACACGTGAATGACGATGTGCTAAACCGTCAGAATCAAACTAACATTTTTTGTCGATCACTAAAATAATTCCAAATGTACGCAAGTACGCTCGTTTAAGATAAACTGGGGCGTCATAAGCATCGCAGTTCAAAATGCTCATAATCCAATGTCAGCATAATGAATCGCATGAGATTTGCTTTTCTTGGTCGCTGCTCTCCCTGAAATGGACCAATCGTTCGCGTTTGGCCTGAAAAACTAGCAGATACTCGACGCGGCTAGGAATGAAGTTCATACTTACGGGCAACATGAATCCCATAACCTAATAAATAAATGCCCATAATATCAATTTGAAGCTTATTCAAAGGTTATGGATGCGTAGCGTTCATCAGGCCTAACTAGGTCCATCGGTTAAGTGATGCTGACTAAGACCAATTACTTGCATCATTGAGGTAGGACAGCACACGGTTAACTACTGTCCTCACGCAGCGCTACATGACCATAAAACGCTCCATTCATTTGCTGATAAAACGGCATATTCTGGGGAGACCATAACAACGGTTTTTCAAGTTTATGCCCACCCAGGCCTGGGTAATGGAATGAGCGATTTTGCCGGAGGTCTTTGGCAATAGTGGTAGTGGGCTAGGATTGTAATTAATGACATCCTGTGAAAAACGCTTTTTTGATGCAGCGGGTTGCAGTTCGATCTATCGTCGTCTACATATTGTTTTTTTTTCTAATCTTTCATCACTTGTTATACCTGATGTCAGTGACATCATACTACAAAACCTAGGAGCTTCCCGTTCTAAACATTATTTAGCTAACCATAAAATCACGAGCAGTATGCGACATTTAGTGAGAATACGAAATTTCGGACATGCAAATCAAGCGAATTTCATTACTTAACTATTCATCCGAACGCTCAAACTACTTTGAGGGCAGTATTGCGTATCATCGATCGTAGATTTAAACGATTGTTCTGTAGTGCATCGCTAATGCCTTTGGTGTTTACCGCAAATACATAAAAACCTACACACACTGAACCGAGACATCCTGTCAATCGTAACAAGCAGAGCAACCTTCAAACACCAAAATCGGCGGATTGCACTGGTCACCCTATCCGTAAACGCATAATCACATAAACCTGCGGTTAGGATGTACCACCTGTCTGGCTCCGGATATCTATATTCGTAGTGGAAGCGACCAAGACGTAGTGAATGCTATTACAAATTGGATACGAGGCACATCTGTATGTAAACACGAGATGCATGTACCAAAACGGAAGATATTCAGCACTGAAAAATACAATCAGTCGATCATACTTGAAGTTAATTCATGGTACATTATTCAAGAAACAAAATATAGCATAACAATTGGCCTTAGTAAACATATCAATCCAAATATTGCACATTAGATTAGTGATTTCTTTGATTTTGACTTGGAAAAAAGTCAGAGTCAAGGAGTCATTGATTGGAATTAACAGGACTGTTACTGTTTACTTTCGAGGCGATCGGGTAATCAGGGCATTACTCACAAACGAATGCAACTGGGTATTCACATATGATGATTCAATCATGCCTGAATAAGATCAGTAGGCACAGTGGTCAACACGGTTACCTCATGAAAGCGTGGCCAGAGTTCTAATCCCGGCCGTGGCAAGGATATGCACTACTGACGAGCTCTAAGCGGAACTCAAGTCTGATGCTCTCTTTCGAAAGGGGCCGACTGGTAAGTCTATGGGAATGCAACAGCTGCGACCGTTTGTGGGTAACGCACATTTTGTGTAAAACCAAGACCACCCCACTGCTCACTAGTAAGCATGGACATGATTAAAATCCCTTTCAGTATTTGATTTAGAGTATGCTGACCAAATCCCAAATCGAAGAAGTTTCACAGGAGGAACTAAACCATAGACACACGTCTGATTTCGACCATGCAACAAAAAGAAGAATATGAGCAACAAACAATCAATCTGATAGTTGTGAACAGTGGTGGTGTCGTTCGTAGCTCGGGTTGATGGTTTTGGTATTGGTATGTTCGCCGAGCTTGGCATTTAGGTTGCAAACGTTTCATCACCAAACGAGGTGACATCATCAGTGCGTAAGTGTTTCAGCGTATAGTTTTTGAGCGTGGAGGTTGTAACCTAAATGTCAAGCTCATCGAACACACCAATACCGAAACAATCAATCGATGAACGACAAAAATACACGAGCACCAGAATGAATTTTGGCAAACGTAATCACAAACAAAAACACTGCAATGTACCAGTCAAACAGGCATTTAAACAATTCAGAGATTCAGACGATTACATGTCCTCCTTACGGACCATAACGGTGTTTCGATCACACAGTTGGGAGTGACTTCAAACGTGTGTCATTTGTCCAGTCCCGTCCTGTCCTGGTTGATTTTATTCTGTGTTCGGTCTTCATATCTTTTGCGAACATTTTAAGTAAACCATGGGTGATATCAGGGTCTCGGTTGTCTTAAACGTATATGCGTGTGTATATCCGTTCCTCTACTTTAGTAACCTTTCTGACAGCCAACGAATAACAGACGTACTGAGCGAATCTCATTTGTTTGTTCCGTTTACTTTGGTTACACATGTCTTCTAAGCCGGCGTCGTTAGCAGTTCGGAATAGTCTGCACGAAACAGTACCGCCTGGTTCGGCATTCGTTTGTTGCGTGGATGCGCCTCATCCTATCGGTCTGTCGGTAATACTTTATGAATGCGTACTAATTGAGGACTGTTGGTATTTATCCTTAACAGTTGTCAATACCAGTACCGCGGTGTCTATGGTCTGTCTTGAATTTGAATTGGAACACTCGAGCGATTTTACGCGTCAAGAAAAAACGTACAGACTGTAGGCAAATGAAACCACCACACGTATATAGTGTAGATAAGACACTGCCTTCGTTGCCCTCATACACAAGATAGCATGTTAGTTCACAAATTTTCTGGCTGATTAGTTATTATCTCAAGCTTAGGTGTACCATCTCCGGTATTTTCCTGGTGTTTTGATGTAATGATTTCATGAACTACTACTTTCTCACAATCGTTGGCATTTTAGGTGCGTTAACAATGACGAGTTGAAGGTACACATCTTGTCCAACCGTAATGAAGTTGCGAATATGGTTTATTCAACTTTGAGTTCTAAATGCACGAGAACGCTGTAGTCAACAATCGATATTATTTCAGTAAGCACGATCTTACCAGAGACCACTGAGTAAGCAGCGGGTTTCACATCACATGCTGCAAATCACGTATTTACCATCATTATAACGCGTAATTGACCTGGTGTTCGAACACAACAACTACAGATTATAGAATCCATTGCTTCTTACTATTCGAAATGTGTCCCAAGTGAACGGCTGACTCGATTAAACGATGGTCCAATCTACCGGAATACGCCGTACATGTGTGTATCCGTGTGTTACTATCTACTTGTATTAGTGGGTGGGTGCGTGTCCATAAGTATGACCACTTGAGCGGGAGCGTTTCATGTAGTCCGACTGAACTGACCTATGTTGAGTTGCAGTTCCGCTTGTTTTGACTTTGAACTCGTTGACCAGCACAACCGCACATCTAAGTTAATTCAGACCACACGAATTGATGTAAAGGTCATCATCACGTTTGATCGAGTACAACAGTTCGGGTAACACATATGGTCAAACCGGACGGGCACCGGCACGTATAAGTTGACTGTACATTGAACGGTCATCATGACGCCGAAGAAGTCAATATGCAAGGAGAATCGCTCATTAAGCTTTCATTCCGGGAAGACACTTCTACGAGTACCGTATTGTAGCGTCTGAATCTACTCGGCTTGAAGTTTTTCCATTAAGACCTAGGTTGTGATGTCTTTGCTGCCTGAAAGATATACATCAAGTCACGGAGTCTCGGTGTGGCAACCTGCTCAGTTGCACACTATCTAGCTATTGCCGACGTCGAACGTGCACTTAGAACAGCCAGCATCAGCTATCACCTCCCTGCAATGCATGAATTTCCTTAACGAGGATATTTGGGATCAATGGAAGTTATAAGAAGCAGCGATAATATTCACATATCGCAATCTGACAATGATACAGGCACGCCGTTGAGCAGAGGTGGATTCACTAAGAAAATCGCACTCATTCTTGCTGATATATACAAGGTTATTAGGAACGTAGGCGAACACGCTAAAAGTGATCTGATAAAATAGATAGTGACTGATCCCAAACATTAGAAAGACTAGTGATTGTTTGGCAGACAACGTTGAATCGACCTGAACGGACAAGTGACTTGAATTACACAAACAAAATTATCCTTTGAGGGTGATTCTTTGACGTGAGGAATTCACTATATTATACAGTAGATCAACGGCTACTGAAGACTCTAGAATCAGTACTCTGAAGCACTTCCTGCCACAGCTGTACCCACTAGCTGTTGCACCATTTTCTACTAACTCGCCAGTACTTGGGACCAAAGTGGCCATTGTATTAATCAGTCTTGTGAGATCGTTCACATCACAACTATCTAATTTAAGAAACTCCTGCGTTGTGCAGTTCAACTTCCACAACGAACAACCTAGACAGGTTAAAGCAGTTGTAATGAGACCCTTATTGACACTGGTAATAGTCGATGGGTTTATGAACAAACCAGATCGTAACGAATAACGCTCTTCGGTTGGACAGCGTCCAGACAGTCACCCATTTCGCGACACACGTAGAGACAGATAATAATGGCTTTAACTTTCTGTAGGTTAATTCAACGAGATGTGCTGGTGGTTCACCGAAGACTAACATGGTCGAGTCAATCATAAACTTCCACAGATTTTTACCATTCGGGCGGTAGAAAAATACAATGCAAAGTTTACTCAACGAAGCCAGGAAAACTTGCTCAGAAGGCTCGTTACCTAGTGATTTGTTAAGAAAATACTGCATCAAAATAGTTGGGCTGATCAATTCATAGGAAAAAACCTAACATACAGAACTAATGAATCCAACATGATGACGGCAGGTGAGAGTTGTGTCTATTCAAGCCCACTTTTCGAAGGCCACCAAGTATCATATTTGTTCGATCAACGGTTGGAAAAGAAGGTACACTGAACGTCCCCTCTGGCAAAGTATGATTTGGTTTCCCATCTACGTCTGTTACTTCTTTTCAACAGATAGACAACGTCGCAATTCAGGCCCAAAACACGTATTCCATTTGTTTCATCAATGTTGTACAACAAAGCAAATTGAACTTACCACTGGATAGCGAGTGGAGAAACGCCACCTGGCCTGGCAAAGGACTGGACCGGTCAGGTCCATAAGTGACCACATCACCTACCATCCTGCTAACATGACTCACCACATTAGCCCAGCATAGTCACTCACTGTCGCCTACCATGAGCTTAAAAAAATAATCTATATCAGCCCAACACAGTCAGCCGGCAGGAGCTAAAGCATTCGCGATCAAGTTAGGTAACCCGCACCTTGATCAGAAAAGATGTATCCAAATACTTAATCTGCATGGCCTCAGCTAAACGCATTTTCATTGGTTTCATTGTAAAGAATAGATGTTTCTCGCTTATAGAGCAACAGCCATAGATTTACGGATATTTGTCGTTACTACCATCAAGCGGTTTTACCCAACTGTTGGTACGAAGCCTCATGCAGAGGATGCCCAGCTGCATGTAAAGTACGTGACCCAACCATCGCAGACTAGGCAACCTGATTAGATGACTGATTAATCGCGTATCCTCAGCCTTACGAAATAATCGATTGGTAACAGCCCCACTACTACGGCTTAACTGGTGGAACTGACGATGGTCAAACACAAATCTGTTGAAATTTCTGTCACGAAGAAGAATGTCTTTGGACGGCAAAGTGGAACAGAAAAAATCCACCACTATTGTATATCACTCTTTTCAACCGTAAGCGGGAGTCATTTTAACGTTGCAGGTAAAGTAAGTTGACAAAGGTGGCACGTGTTTTTGCTATTTCTGCCTGTATTTCACCAGCAGTACTACAAGTTGATAAGACAATGCTACCCAGGTATGTTAAATGGTTAACGGTCTTAAGCGGATTATCTGCATTAAGGAACGTCAGAGTGAAAACACCTCGGTCATGAGGCGGTATTGCGCACATTCATACCAAGTATTAAGTCATTGACATCACGATCATCAGACGATCTGTTCCAACCACGTCTGTCCACACAGTTCAGGTAGTGGGTTCGGCCCAGTACAGCTCTGCTGGAGGCCAGTAGCTTTGGGTCATGGATACGTGACAATATTCTGAATGAGTCTAGTGGGTCCATGTGATGCCTTGTTCCTACGAAATGTTTAGCGATTATTGATGTGAGCTTTCGAGAAACGGGTTTATCTATCTGCTTCACGTCATCGAGTGTTTTACCCAATTTCCGGACTTATCCTTCTATTACCTAAGAGAGCTGCTAATATGTTCTGATAATATAAATTGAACATCATTCAAAAGCAACTGCAGTTTTGGTATTCGCATAGACTGTTCAGTCAGTCCGTTTCGAAAATAAGTAGCAAGCTGGAATTTTGCTGAATTACCATATACAAATGCTCATTCACATTCACTTGTGAATTATGCTCACGCAAACGTCATCGCAAGTGCAAATGACAATGAAGGAGATACAGCAGTTGAAAAAATTGCGTTCCGTATTGTGCATACCTGATCCTTTGGTGGCTTAAACCTGTCGCGGCTAAACGATCGCCTAGTCAAATCGTTACTACGTAATCAGGACACATGGTTACCGGTCTTCGATGGAGCTATGCTGATGCGGTCCCAAGGCCAGCATTTTGTGTGTCGAAGTGATTGAGGTAACCCATCGGGTTGCCGTGGTGTTGCT
>LOND01000220.1:21735-52555 GCA_014220965.1 Paragonimus kellicotti
ACAAAATTTTAACATAATACAACACGTCTTCTTTCTCAACATTTTTCCCATATAGCCTTGCACCTAATTAATGTAATCTTCCTTCTGGTTTTGTCCGTATAATAGTGCTCACGTTAATCTTAATAAATGTTAAGTGTGAGCAGGCATATCTCAAACGAAGAAAAACATATCGGTCGATGAAGTTTCGAGAGTGGATGTCGCATCCGGCGATTACAGTCATACTACACACACAGAAACAATAACAAACGATTCCACGAAATGAAAACGCTCAACCTTTGACTGACAGGATAGTTGAAATGCTTTTCTTATTTCATCACTATCCGCCTTGCAGATTTCACACAGTGCCAGGTTGTCATCTTGTACTTTATTTAAGCATTGGAATGCCGACTTGTAAACGTATTAGTCGCTTCTGATATGAATATCAACGTTTGAAAGAATACTGATACGAATAAGAAAAGTGGATAATTATCGTTCAGCATGACTATACATGACGGCACTTGCACTATATGATGGTATACAAGATTAATTCCGGGTGTGTTAAGCCGACATTTAGAGACCAGTACTTTGACAATGCGTTTCCTTAGAAAAAGCTAAGATGAAGATTGCAAACTGTTGATAAGGAACTCACAACAGTTAAAAACCAAATGAAATTATCCCCTTTATCGTCATTTTTACAGGTGTCATAGCTATGGCCCATGCTGATGCAAGTGTGGGAAAAGCGGGATCCGCAAGACAGACTGCTGGTGTTCTCCACTGTCCGCTTCGTTGCGTGCATTTGAATTAAACACAACTCGGCCAAACAGTATATAACCCCTGAACACATACCAAACTCCTTAAAATTTCCATCCAGAGGCGGAATAACTCAAAGGGAGCACAATCTACCGTTTCCAATCAACCGGCAGCTACTTTCGTTTCCTTTTTCTAAGTCACTGGTTCTTACCTTGAGCAAGTAAAATAAGGCTTAGGGAATAGTGCACAGCGGGGTGAGCGATAGGTTGGTAATCAGCACCTAACTTAGTCATCCAAATCTATGTATCTTGTGGATTTGAATTAATGAGCCTGACTGATCCTCGAAGCAGAAAACCCATTTTCAAACCCCTAGTTGTTTATCCGCCGGTACGGTCCAGCGAACGTGACCGAAAACAGACATCCACTAGTAAAACGTTTAATACGGCGTATATCCTCAAACTTCGGCCACGTTTCTCTCAGCCAAGAAGTAAAACTGCTCTAACTGTAGTCGGATCGGTGCGGCTACAAACTTTAAATGAGACAACTTTTGATGTCAAAAATGACCCTTAACTCCAAAGTACTGTCCCAGCCTTAGAAGTACGAGCCACAATTTCACTCATCCTGTTGTCATGCGAAAGACAGCTGTCTGGGAAAACGAACTGATCACCAGCTGCCAGAACATAGTTGTCTATTCGAGGACTGACGTTTTTATCGTAGTATTGGAGCAACACCGTCAAGGTTGAAATCATAAAGAGCGTCCCAAAATAGAGCGTAGAACGGGACATATTGTCTAACGTCTGCGCCACGTGGAAATTTTCACGTATATTTCCATCGCCATAGTCTATGCTGGTCGGTTTCCCATCTGAAAAGACAACCGTGTCAGATGTTGTGACAGATGCAGACATTCCTCCATTGTTTCCTCCACAGTGAAGTTGAACAAACATGTAAAACGCGAACAACCTGGGTAGATACCATTTTGGGCATTGAATGTTGGACACTTTCCAAGTCTTAACATCAACCTATCTATTACAGTCGTGCGCTAACATGCCCAAATACTTGGTATGTTCACCCGGAAGGAAGATATCAACAAGCTTGCTGTATTTGACCATCGTTGTCTCCGCCAAATTGCCCACATTAAGTGGACTGATCGCGTGAGCAATACGGCAGTTCGCCGGCGCGTATTCCGGAACGCTCGGGATGCGCGATCGATCGGTCAACTACTCACGTTGCACAGCCTGCGATGGTTAGGTCACGTACTCCGCATGCCAGCTGAGCGTTTACCGTACCGGGCATTATATACTGAGACACCAACAGTTGGGTGAAACCACGTGGTGGTCAAGCGACAACGTGGTCACGAAATATGAGAACCCTGACTGCTCCACTGAGTAAAGTGGGTAGGTGTCGCCTGCCTGGATGGGGTCCTCGTGATCACTCAAACCGCTGGTTGGAGACGCTATCCGAGATGGCGGTGTGTCGCAGTCAATGGCGTACCTGCATCCATACCATTTCTAGTTCTTTTGCTTAGACTTCTATTAATTTTCAACCTTCTTAGTAACGTTTTCTTCTAGGATATTCCACGTCACTGTTGAGGTGAGCGGCAGCCCGAGCCACAGTACCTTTTGGTCAGGCTCATGGCTGATATGATGATGATGATGATGATGATGATGATGATGATGATGATGATGATGATGATGATGATGATGATGACACCCCGGTGTCTAAGCGAAATTAACGGTGCAGTTTGATCAACCGAGGTGAACATGCCTCTGTAGTCGAAAATACCACGATTGTTAACCTACGATATGTCTGACGGAAAGCTGCCTGTTCCTCACTATTGACTGCTTTCTAAACTTCCATGAATCGACGAACTACCACGGATCCCAAAATTCAACTGAAGCTAACTCCCCTGTGGTCTTCATGAACATCCTAAGCCTTTTCACTTAATATTAAAACTGAACTAGAATCACATCAATCAAGTCGAACGCTCTCAGTTACCTATAAACAAGTCACAGTTACTAGCACATTTTCTTTTGATTAATGGCCGTCTGAAACCTTCTACGGCAACAAGCCTGAAACGGTTCAAATTCATAATCAAATCGCAGACCTCGGTCCAAAGTAGCTTGTTCTGGTCTGGTAGGCCACGACGAAATAGACGACGGGATCCAGGTGGCCTGACTACTTTGGGATTTTGCCCAACCAAATAGCATTTTTGATCTGTTACGAATAAGCACGTCATATGTATCATTCAGCGGTTCGTTTCTGGCTGATTTCTCAGAATCTGAACAGCAGATGAGATGAAACAACTTTCCAATGTTTCAGTTAATCGGATTTTTCGGTGAGCGAAGATTTCCAGTATGTCAATAGTTCGCACCTGATATCCGTTTTGGTGTCCCTTCTCAGCCCGTTAGGCAAAAAATCGATAGGTGCTTTCCTCTTATTGTTTAGTAGCTTTGAAGACGTCTCTGAGGTTCAACATTAGTTTTGTATACGCAAATTTGCATCGCTTCCCTTAACACCTAGGACATTTTTACCCAGCAAGCTTTAAAATCTAGAGAAGTCTGATGGCATTCTAAGCTTGGTAACAGATTTGTTTTGCCACAAACATTGATAATTTCTCCGCTGACAGTCGTTGTGCTTAGCTGAAATGACAGACAGAAGCTTCGCCTGAATGCCTCAGTGGAATCAACAGTCTCTGAAAGAATCACGTCATATACAGCTAAAAGCTGCGTGGTTCGTTTGGTACTACGCATGGTTAGGAGTAAAAAAGGGTCTAGTTGTGCGTTGACGTGCACTATGCTTGAGACTGCTATCTGTTAAGAACGGACAGTAATCATCGGAAAGGCGACGACCATCCCAACTAATTGTTTTTGCCTAAAGTTTGCCATCTAAGTAAATTCAGTGTCGTTCAACTGATCCATTTTTGTCTTCGCATTTTCTATCTATATAATCACACCATAGCCACAAGTGGATTGTGAAAGAAGAGCAAACTCTTTACAAAAGACATCCTTACCGTCCTCAATATTCCAGTCCGTATAAGTATAAAGGGAGAGTGAGAAAAGAAGTCGGCTGGCCCGCCGTTTGAGCATGGACTCAACAAAGCTGGCCAAAAGGACGGCGAGTTGACAACCGCTAACAGAAATTCAGTGTACCACCGCGGCCTTCGCCGACATGTCTAGGGCTATAACTAATCCATCGCTACCGATGACAGCAATCAGATTGTCCGATATCCACAGATGATATTTAGTGAAGAACAGCAGACTGTCGTTCGTATTTCTAGATCAATTTCCTTGTCTCCGTAAGCCGGCAGACGTCAGGCGTTGGACCAACTGCGCATCACTAGTCTAGCTGTTTCGGAGTGTTAATATTAAAAGGGCTTATGATTATTGACGTCCAGTCGAAGTACCAAACGAGTATTACAAAAACCCTGGCGGTTTGGCTGTCTAAAGAATAAAAGGGGAAGGGTCCAAGAAAACATGGTTGTTGCAACTAGCAACTTCACGGGTTGGTGTTAAACAAGAAACATCGGAGATTAATGAGTGGAACGGTTTGAAATTTAGCCTGGAAGGCCAGATGTGGAATAGGATTTACGATTAACACATTCAATTTTCCCATATGACCTGTTCAGTTTGCACGACATTTTATATGAAAATTCAATTAAATCTAACGGGTAGGCAAACTTCAAGAGTAACATCTCACTTTACTCATAATTCATACCTGAGTTTTCGATCCAGTGTGATAAACTGCAGTGAAGGTACATGTTAGGAAACTTCATCATTGTGACAGTATTTAGAGGCAAAATGGATTACTAAATCTAAAACGCCTGCGAAACTAGCACAAAACATAACCATATACGATGTTGAGAGTTATAGTAAACGTGCACTTCGGAATGTTTAAGAACTGACAGAAACACACTAAGATGCTTAAAAAAATCAACCGAATTTAACTTGTCACCGGACTATTTAATGATGTTCGTGCACAGCTTTATAACAGTAAGAATCCGAATAATTAGGGATAATGCAAAACCTTTAATTCGGAAAAAAAACATGATGAACATATCTAGTCGGCAACTCATCACTAGACTAACACAATCGTAATAAGTATTACAAATGAACTGAATCATCAAACAACCTAACAGAAATGTTCTAATACTCAATATTTACAGCTCTAAACATAGAATAGTTTAGTGTCTCGCAACTGTGGCTAACTGTCCGTGTAGGTGCGAGTGAGAGATAAAAGTTGACCACAAAAGACCTGAAGAGTGTTGAAGCCTGAACGAACTGTTTTGCGAGCAATGTATTAAATCAAGCAATCTGGTGACAGTCGGGTCGGTCGTTCACAATATGTGTTACCTAAATGTCTTGTGACGATTCGTTTAAACCTTGTAAACTACCCGAACAGTTGGCGTGAAAGGGGCATCTATACATATATTGTATGTCGATGGTTGTCTCAACCAGTTAGCGGAAATTAACTGAACTGATTGCGTAAGCAACGTGATAGTTTGTCTGCGAGTAGTTGAGGAATGTGCGGGTTTGAGACCGACAACCGAGATAATGAAAGCGCACAGTCTTCGCTGGTTGGATCACATAATCCGTGTAGCAATAGCGCGTTCGTCGCAGTGCGCGTTGTTAACTGAGGCTGCTAATAGTGTAAATAAAGCGATAAGGTTGTCGCAAGCTGTGAAAATCCTGAGTGTTCCGCTCAGTGAGCTCAGTAGATGTCTTACACTGGGTTTGGAAGTTTTACGACCATCAGAAACACTGGTTTAAAACACTCGCTGACATAGCAGTATGTCGCCGTCGATGACGAGCCTGTACACGCAAGGCTGCTGAGTCTTCATTTTTTGAAGCTCCGTTGGTTTTTTATCCTATTTCTTTGCGTTTTTACTCTGCGTACATTTATATCTATTTTTTGTTCCGTTTATTTGTGGACCACTGTGGGTCACCGTCGGGAACAAAGGCAGTCCGAGCCTCATTACCTATGGGATCAGTTTAGGGATAAAAGTGACGACAGTGATCAAACAACAGACAATGAATTCAACATATCTGACAGATAAGCAGTAATGATACACCTCCACCATTGATTGACTTATACAAGTTAGTAGATGCCCTTTTGGATCGTTCAAACAACCGTCCAATAAACCAAGCCCCATACTTTTCCAGATAAAAGCAGCAAGTATTAAATAAATGGACTGAATGGTTGAGGACAAATGCTTTTATTCGAAATTGAATTCAAACAATGCTGCTAACGTGAACCAGACGTTCAGAGATGCAACTGAAATGCTTTTTCTCAGTAACTTC
This sequence comes from Paragonimus kellicotti, assembly GCA_014220965.1. Classification (NCBI taxonomy): domain Eukaryota; kingdom Metazoa; phylum Platyhelminthes; class Trematoda; order Plagiorchiida; family Troglotrematidae; genus Paragonimus; species Paragonimus kellicotti. Next base: position 27,762 of record LOND01000220.1, read on the forward strand.
TAAAGACGCTCGTATTGGGTTCTTGATATGTCTCCTTTGAAAGAAAGTCAAATGACCCCAGACTTCTTTCTGACACTACGAGTTAGACCCTTCTCAGGGGTAGTAACTATGTTGTGTTTAAAAGTCCTGTACCGATGGTCGGTTTATCTCAGTTTATTGGTAAAATGTGGGTAGTGGCTTCTAGAATGCTCTTAGCATATTTTTTATTAAGCACGATTTTAGGAGTTTCTGTTTTGCCTTCAAAGTTATAGAATGCAGTTCATTCACCCGTCCGTATTCTTTATTGCATATATTTAATCCTAAGGAGACATCTGGTAGTCAGCACACATTTGCTTCAAGAAAATAGAGGGTCCAACTTGCTTTATATTTAACACTGAACTGGACAGTAAGGTATGCTTGTGGAACAGTTCGTGGATGCAATTTAAAATCATTTACAAAACGGGCAAACGAACAGGAGTACCTCGCAGAAGTTTTAATCGAGCCTTAAAAGAAAACGGCAAGTAACGACTGTTTGAGACAACAGTTCGTCAGATAACTACAATCCCACAAGCTGAGTGAATTTAAAACTGTGCAGAAGGAAACTAAAAAATATCTGATAGAACAGCAGATAATCATGTGAAACGGCATGAAACTCCAAACACCCATGGTCTAACCGCTCAAACAGTGTCACCAAAATTGATTACGAGTGCGCTAGAGATCCACATACGGTTAGGTCACAGCAGGTTGAATGTGAAGACAAGTTGATGATGTGACCTTTGTCGGCGGCATCTTCAGAACACGCTTGAACTGATGGTGTGCACACGTAATCGGATTGTATAATCGAACGATAATCGGTTCAGCGGTAATTAGCATCCATCATTCAAACAGCATGGGGTGATTGACTGAATTCTTCTGGAATAGATTAAAGGTTTGGGTAGGGTCAATTCAGTGGTTAGTATCAACTACGTATGCCAGTACAGCGTTGTTAATTGATTTGGTTAAACCGACCACGAGACAACCCAGACGACGTTTAGCGATCCTGTGTGTGCGACAGACACATTCTGTTGTACAAAAGCATGGGATGTCTGCGACATAATTTTGTTCCAGGCTAAACGTCAGCACGGGAGGTATGGTGAACCAGCTGCGTGATATTGCTCACGAGGCGGTGGGTTTCAAAGTCCTGTAAATCGTACAGTTCAATGCCTATTTTGCAAGGTCATTCTTGGACGGCAGAGCAATAAACATTGCTTCTCATTCCAACGTCGTAACCAGAGAGTTGGATCAAACTTCGATCACGTTTCAAGTAAGTAAAGTGGTTAGCGTAGATACTTCACCTTAGTTCATTGGAAGACGAATTTAGTTTCTGATCTAATGCACCTCCAGAGGAAATTCTTGTCGTTACATTATCAGTGAAAATAAAGACATTTTGCTTCCGCTTACGAGGCATAAAACTTTTACAGTTTGAATGTCGCCAAGTCCATGTTTCTTCAAGATACAGTTGTACCTGGAGGCTCTTCCAGATTAACATCAAGGGAATACAACAAGCTTGATGGATAAATGCACACGACTGAACCAGTGAATGACTGTAGGTGACTCCTGTTTGAATATTAACAGGAAAAGAATATCGCGAAAGTAGTTTCGACATCGTCAACAGACTAACTTAGCGGCTGACATCCCAGCCTGTCCAAGAAGTTACTGGCCACAAATGGGACTGAACTGGTCCCATTACAATTCCGTTAGTTCGATGGTGCGAACTGTTATATTTGAGTCAAACGCTGACACCACAGCGTAGGACCTAATCAGTCAGTATGGTTATGCGTAAGCTGAAATGAACGTTCGACTGAGTGATCTTCACAAATGAAATTGGCGGCCTATATCAGGGGGTATTTATTTAACAACGAACAGACGCGTAACAGGCACATGCACTCAATGTTCATACTGATGTACTCAGTATCAGTGAACGTTCGACCCCAACGAACTCGTCAACCATCTGAGTGATCAAACCAAAGATGTTTCGAATTTTGTAATGTCCTGCATCACCAAGTGGTACTCGGTTGTATTTCTCTCCGTTTTCCACCCACTGTTTTTAGGTTCATAGAATGCATAATTGTAATGGCGTAAACACGAATTATGGAAACTTCCAATATCGTCTACATGTCCGTGGATGAGACGGAACGTTTAAACGTTTCCACACAGTCGGTTGGTCTACGAATCTCCGATGAAATTAATAACCGGGAACAAAGCTAAGAGAGAGCTCATGACCGTGTTCTTAACCTCCGGTTATAAATGACATATAAGCTTGAGTTTAATGTCGAACGCCTAAGGCAGCGGGAGCTAGCCTGGGAATTTGGCTGGAGGTACCACTCTTATAATCAAGAAGTATAACGAATGCGAATCACAAATTATCAACCTGTTTCGGGTTTGGTATAAATCCTTAAGTGAATCCTGTAACTATCGGTGTCCTAGAAAGATCCAAGCTCATATAGGGTGGAAATCAAACAACACAGTTCAAATGGTATTCGAGGAAACGTATGAACATTTTTTCTGTCAATAAAAATTATGTTGTTGACTGATAACAATGATGGTGCTAACTAAAATAATAACAGTCACTAGTGAAAACATTGAGATTGATTGTTATTAGCACTGGCTAAAATATGAGCATTTCCGAGTTCCGACATAAATCTTAGTTTGAACTTCATTCATTTTGCCAAAGACAACGTTGTATTTGAAGAGCTGATTATCACTGATAATTGAGGATCTATGGCTAAATGTTGGCATTGTACTTCATGACTCCTGACAGTGTTGGTGCAAACGCTAGTCTCGAACAATAATTAAACGTTATCTGAATCAAAACCATCCCCAATCATTATTAGCGTGCCTTATAATAATAAAAATTATTACTACAACAAACAACACTAGACCGGTTTCCTGTCATCTGCATGGATATTTTATGGTTATCCGTGGTTACATTTATGAATAAAAGTTTGGGAACAATCCGACTGAATGCAAGTATTGTCTGACATGACTACCGGTATGATTAACCATTCATTCATTCGAAATCGTCATGAGCCTGACCAGAAGATACCGTGGTTCTGACCACCGTCATTGCAACAGTGACACGGATTAAGACTAGTTTGCCAAAGATTTTGAAAAATTATTAAACAGAATTAAGGGGAAGAAGCAGAATTGGTACAAAGGCAGGTAAGCCATTCATTGCTGCACATTATTATCTCATATAGCGTTTCTAGCCAGCGGTTTCAATGGTAGCAAAAACCCCAGCCGGGCATATCACACACAAATTACTAACCAAAACAATCACTTTCTTTTTATTTCGGGATCACGTTGTTGCTCGGCCACTATGCAGTCTTACTTAACTGGTGCAGGATATGCTCAATTGGTGAGAGACCCTACCATCGTAAACTGTGCAACATGATTAGTTGACCAACTGATCGCTCATATCGAGCGTTCACAAAGAAAATGCAGGAGAAAGACCACATTGCTCACGCAGTTATCCTATTTGACGTCGGCTAGTTGGCGGAGACAATAGTGGTCAGGTACAGCGGGTCTGTTGTCATCTTTGTCGCGAAAAAAATATTTCCCTGTCAGAGCAAGCAAATACATAACACTTCTTAACGAAAACCGGGCGACTTTCTTACGCCACGGGTAACGCAGGTGGGCAAACTCAATGCACGTTTTGGCTGGTCCCATGATATAGCAAAAGCAATGTTGTATTCTGATCAGGTGATGCCACCCAGTCTAGATAGCACTATCCAAATATGTGAGATAGTGGAAAAGAAAGGGTGAAAGTTTTGACCCGGCGCGTTTCAAGCAGTCTCAAAGGATGCATTATGCACACCAAATAGGTATCAAGATAAGAAGTCACTCAACCAGACGTGATCAACTGCAAATATCGATAGGCAGGGGATGAGCGTAACCAAAGCGTATTACGAATTGATTATATCAAATTCATTTTCCCACGGATGTAGCATTCAGATTTGGACTACCTCTGAATTGCATCTGAGGAAACAACCCGGTGGTATACCCATAGATTTTTCAAGCAACAGATAACACTACTGCGACTCATCAGCAGCTCCAAGAAGAACGCTGTGGCTCCAATTCAAAACAGGACTAATGCCGCTTGGGTCAGGTCATCAATGAACCAAGTGTCTCAGTATATCTTTTTCAAAGAGTTCATCCAAATAAAAGTGTTATATTCACGTCATCTTGAGGATCACACGGATTTGTTATAACCGGGCATTCTTGTTCATGTGCATAACATTATGTCAGAGTGCTTTGTCAGCTGCCAGTCCATTTACGCTCCAATAACATTGTATTTTTCGTTTCTTTTATAGGTCAAATGTAAGTTTTGTCTCTTCAAATCGATGAAACACACGAAGATTAAACGGGCTACGTGTACAACAAGCCGGATACTTGACAACGATCGCAATTCTTGAGACCTAACCTGAACTAAACTGAACCAAACTGATAAGTATATACATATCGATACACCAGTATATACGTCAAATATTTACTTAATAGCATCGCATATTATTGTTGTTATATCGTTACGCGTTTAAAGATATGCCTGGCATAAGTTTAGATCCCATGGTCCATGGGGTGCTCAACACGATTATTCAGAGGCCATACGTACTGCTCTGAGCGGTTAAAATCGAATTACCATTCCACATGTTGCTCTCTCAATAACAGACCGTAAGACGCTCCTTAATAACGCGCAACATATTTGTGGTAGTTCAGATGTTCTTTTGTTTTTCTTATTTGTACATGGTCTTCGAAACCATGAGGACCTTTGCGAACCAATGCGGGACATCAAGATGTTTGCGCTCAGCACATTTTTAACCCAAAAACAATAACGTACAAACGATGTACAATAATGCATATTCATTTAAGTTGTTTTGGGCAAAATATAGCATGTCAGTTTGCGGTCACTGCCACAGTTCTGACCTGGGCCCACTCAGGTGTTAAGTCGGTTGAGTGAAAGAAGAATTGACTGGCAAATGCAGTTAATATTATAGTGCGGGGAATCAATTTGGTGTTGTGGATATAAGTTTTGTCGTATCTGAAAACCATAGACCGCGCCTCTGAAAGGTTCCACTGGTTCACACGGTTACCTTTCGAGACCAGGGCCAAGCCCTAGCCCGTTACAACCGCCACGCCAAAATGGGTGTGCTAGTGGATTAGAGGAAGTTACATCAAAACATGCATATCTATTGTAGTGGTTAACGATCTGGTAGCCGCCTTAAGCGTACCGGCTGCAACTGTTTTTCCGCTGGTCTATTCTGAACGCACGCTTCTGTGTACAACCATTAAAAGAGGTCAAATACAAACCAGACACCACTTTCCTCAGTCGAGCAACCAATCGCACGNCGAAATTAACGGTGCAGTTTGATCAACCGAGGTGAACATGCCTCTGTAGTCGAAAATACCACGATTGTTAACCTACGATATGTCTGACGGAAAGCTGCCTGTTCCTCACTATTGACTGCTTTCTAAACTTCCATGAATCGACGAACTACCACGGATCCCAAAATTCAACTGAAGCTAACTCCCCTGTGGTCTTCATGAACATCCTAAGCCTTTTCACTTAATATTAAAACTGAACTAGAATCACATCAATCAAGTCGAACGCTCTCAGTTACCTATAAACAAGTCACAGTTACTAGCACATTTTCTTTTGATTAATGGCCGTCTGAAACCTTCTACGGCAACAAGCCTGAAACGGTTCAAATTCATAATCAAATCGCAGACCTCGGCCAAAGTAGCTTGTTCTAATCTGGTAGACCATGACGAAGTAGACGACGGGATCCAGGTGGCCTGACTACTTTGGGATTTTGCCCAACCAAATAGCATTTTTGATCTGTTACGAATAAGCACGTCATATGTATCATTCAGCGGTTCGTTTCTGGCTGATTTCTCAGAATCTGAACAGCAGATGAGATGAAACAACTTTCCAATGTTTCAGTTAATCGGATTTTTCGGTGAGCGAAGATTTCCAGTATGTCAATAGTTCGCACCTGATATCCGTTTTGGTGTCCCTTCTCAGCCCGTTAGGCAAAAAATCGATAGGTGCTTTCCTCTTATTGTTTAGTAGCTTTGAAGACGTCTCTGAGGTTCAACATTAGTTTTGTATACGCAAATTTGCATCGCTTCCCTTAACACCTAGGACATTTTTACCCAGCAAGCTTTAAAATCTAGAGAAGTCTGATGGCATTCTAAGCTTGGTAACAGATTTGTTTTGCCACAAACATTGATAATTTCTCCGCTGACAGTCGTTGTGCTTAGCTGAAATGACAGACAGAAGCTTCGCCTGAATGCCTCAGTGGAATCAACAGTCTCTGAAAGAATCACGTCATATACAGCTAAAAGCTGCGTGGTTCGTTTGGTACTACGCATGGTTAGGAGTAAAAAAGGGTCTAGTTGTGCGTTGACGTGCACTATGCTTGAGACTGCTATCTGTTAAGAACGGACAGTAATCATCGGAAAGGCGACGACCATCCCAACTAATTGTTTGTGCCTAAAGTTTGCCATCTAAGTAGATTCAGTGTCGTTCAACCGATCCATTTTTGTCTTCGCATTTTCTATCTATATAATCACACCATAGCCACAAGTGGATTGTGAAAGAAGAGCAAACTCTTTACAAAAGACATCCTTACCGTCCTCAATATTCCAGTCCGTATAAGTATAAAGGGAGACTGAGAAAAGAAGTCGGCTGGCCCGCCGTTTGAGCATGGACTCAACAAAGCTGGCCAAAAGGACGGCGAGTTGACAACCGCTAACAGAAATTCAGTGTACCACCGCGGCCTTCGCCGACATGTCTAGGGCTATAACTAATCCATCGCTACCGATGACAGCAATCAGATTGTCCGATATCCACAGATGATATTTAGTGAAGAACAGCAGACTGTCGTTCGTATTTCTAGATCAATTTCTTGTCTCCGTAAGCCGGCAGACGTCAGGCGTTGGACCAACTGCGCATCACTGATCTAGCTGTTTCGGAGTGTTAATATTAAAAGGGCTTATGATTATTGACGTCCAGTCGAAGTACCAAACGAGTATTACAAAAACCCTGGCGGTTTGGCTGTCTAAAGAATAAAAGGGGAAGGGTCCAAGAAAACATGGTTGTTGCAACTAGCAACTTCACGGGTTGGTGTTAAACAAGAAACATCGGAGATTAATGAGTGGAACGGTTTGAAATTTAGCCTGGAAGGCCAGATGTGGAATAGGATTTACGATTAACACATTCAATTTTCCCATATGACCTGTTCAGTTTGCACGACATTTTATATGAAAATTCAATTAAATCTAACGGGTAGGCAAACTTCAAGAGTAACATCTCACTTTACTCATAATTCATACCTGAGTNAGACACCACTTTCCTCAGTCGAGCAACCAATCGCACGAAACGAATAGCCACCCTTTTCGGTTACTCACCTGTCATTTCAGCCCTAGGTGTCGCGCTTACGAATTACACTGAGTGGGTCAGAACCTCTCTTATCGCTCCTTGGTTGCTGTCGTCGGTCCAAGAATAGGCTAGAACCTACTACTTACTATTGTTCTCAACGTCTAGAAATATTTGGCGGTTCAATGATCAATACACAGGCCCACCACTATATATATATATATACATAGGTTTGCAGATAAATGAATGTCCACACCAAATGTGATCCACAGGTGAATGTTGATGAATTTACATAACATACCACTGTATCTGCATCTAAATAAACTGCTTTCGAAAACTGAACAACACTCCAGCACTGCACTTTGGTGAATGCAAATCTCAACTCATCCCGTCGAAGCAAACCGCGGTTATGGTGATTGATATTTTGAATTTCTTCAACTTCAATGACGTTATCGAAGAACTGTTTCAATAAGTTACTGAAAAAAATCGTGGTTATCGCGAGGCTTTTCTCTTACCGAAATCCATTACTTACACCAACTGTAATCAAAATAGTCAATTCCTTAGAAGTTTGCGTTTGTCGGAGCGATGCGGCTAAAACCATTGCACCCGTGCAATACGCGTCGTTTGTTGCAAGAGTGATATAGGATTCCCTTCCCATTTCATGAAATCAAGGAACACTTTTAAAAGAAAGTCCAGGAGCAGAAACAAAAAAGTACAATCGTGTTTTATGGATTTAAACAAGTAACTTCAGCGATTTGTTCACGGGTTCGAGGTTGGAGACCCAATTCACCCGGATCCAGTCAGTTTGTCCGTTTCGATGTCAGCGGTTTTCTGTTGACCTGAAAGGCAGTCATTGAAAACAGGGTGTAGCACCGCTCTTGGGGGTTACAGAGAATACCGAGAACATAGTAAAATAAAAGTCCGACAGAAAAGAACAAAATAATAATCTAACAGCTCTTCGTGTCGAAATCTCCGACTTCATCAAACGTGCTAGGCGATATTTTAGATTTCTGATGGGTAGTCAATAGTGGCACTACTGACGAGCTCTAATGAGAGCGAAACTCGAGTCTAGTGCTTCTTTTCGAAAGGGGCCGACTGGAAGTCTATGGGAATGCGACAGCTGCGATCAATTTTGGGTGATGTTAAACTTATGGAGCTTCTTGTCGTGACCCTTTCAACTGTTATCAACTACTGGGGTAAAGAATTGCTGCACGAGTCCTGCGCTAAAGAAAAGTGCGTAAGGATTAAGTCACCGCGGAGTCTTCGAAACTCAAGTGGGTAAAGATCAAGAATTTCAAGACGAGACTCGTAGGAGAAATGCCGCAAGCCAGTGACCATTTTAGTGGCTACTCGCTGGACACGTTCGATGGTGAGTATGTCCTTTTTCAAGCCGGTGTATACGACTTGATTAGCATACTCAAGCAGTGGTCGTATGTAGACCCCGTAGAGCGACTGAAAGGCATGCCTGTCTATGCGGGGAAAGGTTCTTTTTATCATCCCAAGAGTCCTAAATCCCTTTTTGGCGGCCATCTGATGGTGATAAGAAAAAGATAAACCGGTCGACAGCCAAATCCCTAGGTCTTTTTCAAAGTCCGCTTTCATGATTAACTTCCCGAAGTCCCTCCGAGCGACATGTATGCACATTTGCTGTCGTTTACCGGGAGGAACCCAGTCATTCCACCCGCACTTAACACGGCCAAGTCCAGCCTACAGTGCACCAGGATCCCAAGCGTTCCAGATTTTTAAATCGTCAGCATAAAGGAGGACGTTGCTAGAAATAAGGTCAGGAAGATCGTTGATGTATATTAGAAACAATAACGGACCGAGTACGGATCCTTGAGGAACTCCAGCGGAGATCGGAGAAGGAGAAGAAAGGTCCGATCCGGTTTTTACCGTAAAGGTCCTGTCATCAAGAAAGGATGTAATCCAGCGGAGAACCTCTCTTTGGATGCCATAAGCCTCTAGTTTATGTACAAGAGGACCGTGTGGGACACGGTCAAAGGCTTTGACAAAGTCGAAGATAGCATCCGAGATATGGCCATTGTCCTTGGCGTCTGTCAGGCTATCCATGAAGATTAGCATATTCGTTATGCATGACCGGTCGGGAAGAAAGCCATGCTGGGTAGAGGAGAAAAGGTTATTGGAGAAGTGCCTAAGGATGGCGCGTTTTAAAAGACGTTCCATTACCTTGCACGGGATGCTGGTAAGGCTGATCGGCCGGTAACTAGCAGGGGAGTGACGATCGCCTGATTCGATTGTCTGCACATGTGTATCCCTTAGATACCTGATGGTCGGCTGCAGAGCGTTGGATAAAATATTGTTCTTTAGGATGTTCCCCGGTAGGTTCCAATTGAGGATCCATTCGTAGGTTTTGCAAGATGTTTTTCTGAAAGGCGTCTGAGTCCGACGCACTTCCAACCATCTTCGTATCATCTGCATAAAGGTGACGTGAACTAGCTAGGTTGTTGGCCAAGTCGTTTATATATACCAGAAAGGGACTGGGAGGAGGATTGGACATTGTAGTGCGCCACTTATCGGGGAAACCTCTGTTCAACAGTGCTCCTCTCACCAGCACTGCACACGACCTTCAAACTGGAAACGTCTGGATCCACCTACAGATTGCAGGGGATATTCCAGCTTCTCGTAGCTTCCAGCCCAATAGCCTGTAGGTTGACAGAATCGAAGGCTCTCTGAAAATCTGATAACACACCTTGAACATATTTCTATCCAGCTTCTACGTGACAGTTTCTCAAAGCGCCAGAAGGTTGATATAACAAGACCTACCTCTAAGACAGCCATGCTTAGGACGTCTGATAATTTATGCGCACAGAAAAATTTGCAGGTCCTTTCTTATGATGTGCGTTCAAAACTTTTCCGACGACACCAGTCAGACATCTTGATCGATAGTTTTCAGCAAACCTTCAACTGCCGTCTTCGTAGACGATAAGTTATGGTGGGTTCTTTTCAGCTTCTCACAAATCCACCTGAATTCAGTGTGTAATTGGACAAGTGAGCAAAACGCGACGTCAGAGGTTCAGTCAGAGGCTTTAGGATTGTTCGGCGAATATTGACTGCTTTGCAGGTTTTGCGCTGTTTAACGAGGACATCTCCCTCTCAGTTTTATGAGACGTCATTTCCTCATCCACAACGGCCTCACCTTTGGAGTTAGAAAGAAGTCTAGACTCTCCAGTAGTAGAGCGACGAACAATTGGAAATGTTGCCGTAACTGCGTCTTCCACGTTCCTGTCGGTAAATGTGGTCTCTGAGTTACAACAAAGCGCGGGTCCAATTTCTTTCTAAAGGAGGACAGCATAAGCATACCACCTCCTAAAGCCCTGTTTAATGTCACGTTCCAAGTGGAGCTCATACGTCAGGCGAATATCTCTTCCTACCTTGATTGCTTCGTTTGAAACTGCGTTGTGTCGTGAGGCTTTTATACCCATTCTGGCGAATCTTTGACTGCCACTTCATGTTTACCCTGAAACGCCCGCTTGACCCTAAGGCGAACCCATTACTTCCGACACCTTCCTTCGACTGGATTTTGGGGCGTATCCTCTTTTGTGAGGGTCCGCAGATTATCGGTGCAATTTGCCCACAAAATTTCGACGTCCTCTGTGAATACCCGTGGGTTCCAGATCATTGTGTCAGCTTCCATTACCAGTTTCTTATGACCACTTCGATGACAACTTTTTACCTCTTGTGTCGGTTTCGTGGAGGCAGGACATTTGAAAGAGAAACAAATTATTATTTGATCGCTCATTCCGAGCGGTGTCGCAGGCAATACGTTTGTGAGGTCGCTGCTGTGACGAGTTCTGACGCTGAGGCCATCTGACCGAGTCGGGGTCTTATGACCACTTTCGATGAAAACTTTTTACCTCTTGTGTCGGTTTCATGGAGGCAGGACATTTGAAAGAGAAACAAATTACTATTTGATCGCTCATTCCGAGCGGTGTCGCAGGCAATACGTTTGTGAGGTCGCTGCTGTGACGAGTTCTGACGCTGAGGCCATCTGACCGAGTCGGGGTCTTGTGGCCGCACTAACGTGTTGGGTTTATGCAAAATCGGTAATAAGGCAACACGGTTTGTGATCGAAACCCTTAACGCAAATAGATCCTGATAGCCAGTCGAATTTGAGAACACTAAAACTTCCATGAACGAGCAGGCAGTAACCCGATCAACAAGCCTTCTGGGACGGTTTTAACAGTGCTTCGTCTTTTTCTGATGTCTCTGCCGCACTTCGATTTACCCCACACACCATCAGTAGGGGTTGATATGAAAAAGGCTGTCGGCGGTCTGAATATCCACGCAGTTGCAGTTACGGTTCACGAATGACTGTCGTATAGAACATTGGAGCAGTAAAATCAAACATTTTCAGCGGCATTGCTGTGTTCATTGCGGTACCATTGGGAACCACGCGTCCAGTCGCATAAACCTACTTCCGTTTTAAGCCACACTTTGCTGAGCGAGCGGATGTCTACGGAGGGAATCGCGTTCTGCAGCTCGTTTCTATTACTGAGGGCGCTAAATACGTTTACTGGCACACCTTTCGGCTGCGGCAATCTGGTTTTTTGATCACTCCCCTGTTTGATCGCATCTGCTTCCTTGGAGGAAATCTCCGAAGGAATAAACCCGTTAATCCGTTATGCTGATCTGAACAAAACCGACGCAAACAATTTTTCTCCTAGATGGCTGGCTCTGGTAGTTTTTTACATCGTCGTCTTGTCCACTTAGATTTTTGGTTGGCTTCCTGATAGAAATTTCGGCCAAAACGTTTGCTCATGACCTCTGGTGTAGCTGATGTCGTCACATCTGTCACATTCGTGATACATAGTTGAGTTCATTGTATCGTTCGTTGACGACTCAAGTTCATACTGAATTATGCGAATGTGGCCATTCAGTGACGCCTTTCTCAAATATCCAACAACAGTAAACACAACTTATCTTTGGAAAGGTTGATGAGAATGTATCTTTAAAAACCGCAATTATTGTTACTAAATATGCAGACAAGCAAGAAAATTGGATCTCTCTCATTGCATGTGAAAAAAACCTTAGAAATTAAACAGAACATGTGCCCTACGACGAAATGAGCAACTAGAGTAGCTCAATAGTGCGAGACGATAAAAGTGGACTTGAACTCACGTGAACAATCATCCTTGTTAGTTTGGAGCAAAACGACTGGACGCGGATCTAGGAATGATGGGGAGTGTAAGTTACCGAAGAAGAAATAAGAAGCGAAAATTTCTAATGTCAACAGTCAGAATGTCACACATCCCAGAGTGAATAACGGTGAAGGGACAATGGTAGTAGTAATTTAAGTAAGAATAAAGATGATTAGTCCAGTTTATCTGGATGAGAGTGAAACGCAGGGCCACCTTTCTATACTGATCACACCAAACGAAGCAACCTCAAAAATGACGCGACAGACCTCAATAAATCCAACGGTGAGCTCCGAAAACCGGCTGGCCTTCCATACTCAAGGTGACAGTAGAAAGTGCGGTGATTGACCATCTCGACAAAAGGATCCGCACGTGTTGTTTTAATTGTAGCCAACCGGTGGACGCCTTTATGTAGCAAAACGATCTGTTGTCCCATCCGACAGTGCCATCTAATGTTCTTGCCTTCATCGGGCACAGGTGTCCATCATCACCCGGAACTGCTTCGGTGATTACACCATAAGGCCAAACAACCCTAAAGGCCTTTTCGCGAATAGGAATTATATTGCTTGCCTGCGGATCGCGCGAAACCACCAGTTACTCGGGAGTAACCTGCAACTGTTGAAGATAGTCACACGGTTATCGTCTATGAAAGAACAAGCAAGATAAGTGCTGTGCTCGTCTCCAGCCATTGGTGTAACGTTCATGTAACGTCGTCTCATCTGCAATTAGGCCTACAGTTCAGCGCAACACTTGGACGAGGCACCCCTCAATAATCTGGGTTGTCATAAATAGGCATGAATGGCTCTTGGTTGACAACTTGCTTAAATGTTATGAAGTAGGTGAAAAATTGACCCTTCGTTCACTAATTATTGTGCTACTCACGACAACACTCATCTCACTGCTCGGATCATTCTCTCCCAGGATCCTAACCGATGACTCGCACCCGAGGGATTGAGGCACCAGTTAATCTCTTATTTCAATGGATTATCTGCCAGCGCACCGCGATGTTGGAACTGTGCCCTCCGTTCTAGCCTCAAGTCGGCTCCAATAAAGTTGGAACGGTTGTCATTTTAAATGGCTTGCGGCGTGTCTCAGCTGTCAAAAAACGCTTCGGGGCCATGATAAAGAAGTCCATAGAAGTAGAATGGACTAATTCTACTTGAATGGCCTGAGTCTGCAAACAGGCAAATATTCAACCGTTTTGTTTTAGCACGTTTCTTCCATATACGTATCCCGGACGGACCAAAATAATCCATCTCGCAATAACGGAGTGGACAACCATCCGTCGACATTCTAACATATGGGGTTGTTGCTATCACCTGGTTGCAATGCTTAGCGTAAACTCGCTTGAGGCAATAGAACCCACCCAGCACTCGCTTAACGACAGCCGTATGTTCCAAAGCCGGAAGCTGTCTCCTAATGCTCGCAAGCACATATGGGGTACTCGTACGCCATCCGGGTCCACGGTATTGACGAGCCAGAAGGCTTGTGACGGCACCGCGACATGGACTGATCATCAAATTCGCACTACCTCTATTCTCTGGTTGAAACCTAGTCGAGGTGCAAGACTCCATCAGTCCAAGCTGGTCAGAATCTTCCGAATCCATCCACCTCACCAGAGTTTCGGAGAAGCTCGGCACATTTAGTTCCCTAGAAAACTAGCGTTCTTGCACGAATTTCATTATTCTGAGGTAAGAAGCATTCATTTCGAACACAGGAAATGACCCTACTCTGATTGACGTACTTTATCTGCCGCACATTACCACTGGCACGATGTTTACATATAAGGTGTTGACCAAGCGTCGGCCGTCAGTAACTTAGCTTCAACCTAAACGCCTTGGCAACAGTTAGTCCAATGCAAGACTAAGGCAAGATTCTGCGGTCACAACAAGAGTGTGTATAAGCAGAGAACGTTTCTTTATCAAGTAGAGGAACTTGTGCACCTTCGGCTATGGTAACTCTGGATTCAGTGGCAAGCTCGGACTCTGCATCCAGAGTTTTGCCTCCCTGCCACAAGTTTACGATATTCCCCGGAGACGCCACCTTGGCCGCATTTAAGACATATGCTTCCATCGGTTAGCAGAAATGAGATTACAGGTGAATCCAAAAGACCTTACTGAAGTCAGCAGTCTTCTGTGACGAGTATGTCAAACATCTGCTGAACTATAGTGTCGGCCTCAATTAGTATTATATCCCGGAGGTTGCCGTCCCGAAATTCGGTTGAAAGAGTCCTCGGAAGACCTGTTTGACGGAAATTGCAGTTCGCGTGCCGACCTCATGTTCCCGACGCCATTTCGTCATTGGAAGTATTCCAGCGTCTCGCAGAACATTCAGCGTAAAATGTCTTCGTGAATATCTTCTCTGTTTAGGATCTTGTGACCAGTGTCGAAGTAGCCGCCTGGGATGTGTATAAGACGGCTGTTATGTGTACTACAAGGAGTCGGTGACCACGTTCCCTGTCTTTGCTCAATTCCTTCGCGTTGATCACTCTCCTTGCATTCGAAATCTTCGTAGTGATTGCCATTCTTTCTTGCAGAGACTGACACGACCGCTCAAACTATGCGCACACGAAATCATTCTTCCCACGAACGTTAATCTTGATGTATTATTAAATCTTGATATCGTTTACTTGTGGAAACTTGTTCTCGCGTAGTTTCCTTCCTCACTTCCCATTGCTGGACCTTCGTTTATATGTATCGTGGTTTTATTCGCGCTAGATCGCGCCGTCATCACGCGACTGTTGCATTTGATCATGTTCACATGAACTATTAGTCTCGGAATTTTATATTTGGTGGATTCAATATCGAGGTTTGTTGTTATCTTCTTCCATTTAGTTCATACTTATCTTCTTGTATCTTAGCATCTTATTGATAAGAAACTCCTCAATACGCTCCTGTTCCCTCTTGGATCCGGATCGACTGTTCAGCTGGCTCAGAACTTATAAACCATCATTGTTTACGGACGCGACTATTCTAGATCCAGCCTATCAACAGACGTTGTGAGTAGACTAAGCGTTGCTCGAACAACCACCGGACGTCCGGGATTAACAACGGGTTCGTGGGGGTTGTTTATTACGTTCCTATCCTCTTTCTTCTGTCATCCTCATAGGGGCTTTGTATTTTTCTAACCGCACTGTTTTCTCTTTGTAGCTTGACCTTAATCTAACACAGACGAGCCTCATGTTACGCTACGCATGCGATAAACGCATTTCCGTCTTCCGGTCTACTGAGAATTTGGCTTATCTAATTATTTCTTTGTCCTGCAAATTCCAACCATTTGCCGACCTTGCGTGAAACCCATCGGCTTTCTCGGTACTTTAGCCTAATTATTAGTTAGTTTTTGTAGTACTAGAGGGGTCCATCACTCTTGTAGAGTTTCGGGAGGGCCGACGTGTGGATCTCCCCACCAGTCACGGTTGCTGTAAATGGCGCTGAGCGTAAAACGGACTATCCTAGCGTGAGAGCATGGGCAGTTTGCAGGAAACAGTTGGAGTGCACTCGCCATTTTTCTCGAGAATTCGTGCTGTTTAGTCACTTTTTTGCATGAACCTTACTTCGAACCTGATTGGTGGTGCGACTTGGAGAAAGGGTGTCGAAACCAGAGTTGTGTGAAACGTCCAACGGACTCCGATCGGTTTGGTAGACTGAACAACATTTATCCTGGCTCGCGTTCTACACAGACCTATCAAACATAACTGTGGTTGTCACATAATTTGACAGATTTTCGTGCACTCACGCGATTGGTTACACCATCTACCACGCATGTCACAACGCACCCCGGACACAATCTTTCCTGCAATGCTTTTTCAGACAGCGATAAGAGGAAACCGCTCAAATAAGAATTCATTTATAAAGGGTGAATGTGAAAATACCTGGCGGAAACAGTTACTTCGCGATTTGGAACGTTTGTATAGTGCTTTCGCATTATGACAGCCTAGTGAAAAACACTTTCAAATACAAAGGCGTAGTGGGGGTAGCAAAATATCTTCAAATCCGAACGCAGTTTGAAATTGCACACCCACGGATGAGCTGAGAGTAACGCCTGACATCCGACTGACGCGATCCGGGATGCGACCGAACTGTGCTTTTTGTCGATACACATCGCTATCTCGCTAGCAACTCAAGTTTGTACCAGGTCACTCCGCAATTTTTTTCCATTTTAGATAACTACCATGATACACTTATGTATGTTAGTCATCTGTTAACACCTTGGAGTCCACTTGTTTCCGTAACAGTGCCACCTACACTTACATCTTTGCCTTCAGTTGTTTTTTTCGTGTTCTCCATTGGGCTCATTCGTCCAAAATCCTCAGTCTCCGTCTGAAGCATTTTTATATACTCATGCCACATATTTATATCAGGCTCTTCTTGCCTAACTACGAAAGTAAGATACAGTATGCGTCGTTGCTGTGAGCCTACCAAAGACAAAGGCCGAAAGTGTCATTTGAGCGCGGTATACGTCTATTAACCCCTCACGTCTACTGTTCATTGCCTACTCCATAGTCGTTCCCGTTTGCAAGAGGTTTCCAGAGCTAGAATGGTTCTGCAGCAGAACCGTAGGCACAAGTCCAAAAATGCCAGAGCACAAATCGGTGATTACGGTGAAATTCGACAGTAATTCATCCAGGCGGCTACCGACTGAGCTGCTTGCTGTGTGTGACAGCATAATTACTGACTCATGGCTTTTGGGGGCAAGATAACACCCGACCCCTCTACACTTGAAAGTGCGTCCGGGAAACAGCCACGACCTAGGGAGACAACTCATGCACGTTTTACACTCCGACCGACAAACAATTTCGCTGAAATACACTCTTTCAGTGATGATGGAGACGTTTGCGTTGGCCGTCCTAGAGGCTAATGAGCCTTAGGATATACTTGGGGTTCCCTCAACTTCGTTAGAGACTGTAAAGTTTTGCTTATTTTTGTTCACAAACGTTGCACGTAAACAAGAATGTTTTGTCCGTGTGATGGGGGTAATGGACCAACCAGGTCAACATGGACGTGAGAAAAACGTGCGTCTGGAGTGGGGAAATTTCCAGGGGAGGTGATGGTGTGGCGATGTACCTTGCTCCTCTGGCAATGAAGGCATGATTTAGTCCACCAGCGCACATCTTTGTTCATGTTGGGCCAGACATAACGGGCAGCAATTAGTTTGAGTGTGGCGCGAACACCAGGGTGGGACAAAGAATGTAAATGGAGAAAAATGGGTCGGCGAAGAGAAATGGGTAGGATTGGACGTGGAGTGCCCATTGAAGTATCGCACACAATAGTGGACTCTGAAGAAGGCAAGGGAATACGGGAACACTGGAAAGGTGGGATGCAAATGGATGGAAAGTCGGGATCTGCCCTTTGAGTTTCAGCTATTTTCTCAAGACTTATGTCTTGCACGCTAGAAACCGCGTTAGCATGTAGTCTTGAGAACGCATCAGCAACCACATTGGAGTTTCCGTCGATGTGTCGGATATCCGTTGTGAATTGCGCTATAAAATCGAGATGTCGAATTTCACGAGGGGAATATTTGTCTTGACTAGCGTTAAAGGCGTAGATTAAAGGCTTATGGTCAGTTAAAACCGTGAAGTTCCTTCCTTCTAACAAGTGACGAAAATGTCTAATGGACAAATAGATTGCAAGCAGCTCACGACCAAAGGTGCTATAATTGACTTGCGCGGGTGATAGCTTCTGGGAATAGAATGAGACCGGTCGTAATTCGCCGCCGACGCATTGCTGAAGCACTGCACCGACAGCATGATTAGACGCATCGGTCGAGAGGATCAGATGAGCAGCCGGCTCTGGATTGAAATGAGCGAGGGACGTCGCGTCGCTGAGTGCTTTCTTTACGTCGTTGAACGCTTGTAGCGCCTCAGGACTTAGAATAACGCCCTTTTTAGAAGCACGGAGCAAATCGGTTAATGGCTTCAGAAGCTGTGAGCAGTGGGGAATAAAGCGACGGTAATAGTTAACAATTCCGATGAAACGTTGAAGCTTTTTGATGGAATCCGGAATGGGATATTCTTGCAGCGCTTTCACTTTGGTGTCTAAGGGTTTGATGCCGCTTGCGTCTATAAAATGTCCAAGAAATTCAAGGGATGAGACGCCAAAAACGCACTTTGCTAAATTGATGGAAAGCCCATATTCATTTAAGCGCTCCAGAAGAATACGAAGATGTCTTTCATGCTCTTCGGGGGAATGACTGGCAACCAAAACATCGTCAAGATAAACAAAGACAAAATCTAGACCACGTACAACTTGATCCATAAAACGCTGGAATGTCTGAGCCGCATTTCGAAGACCGAAGGGCATTCGAAGGAACTCGTACAAACCAAATGGAGTTGTGATCGCAGTCTTGGGAATGTCTTCTTCAGCGACGGGGATTTGGTAGTAAGCACGTACCAAGTCGATTTTAGAGAAAACACGCTTAGAATGTAAAGTCAAAGAAAAGTCATGGATATGGGGAATGGGATAACGGTCGGGTATGGTAGCATTGTTGAGCGCTCGAAAATCACCGCATGGTCTCCAGTCGCCTGGTGTTTTCTTAGGGACTAAGTGCAAGGGGAAGACCATGCACTCTTGGATGGGCGGATAATACCAAGTTGGAGCATGTGGTCGAATTCCGCTTTAGCAATTTTCAGCTTTTCGGGAGGAAGACGTCTGGGGCGAGCGGTCACTGGTTGTCCTTTGGTCACAATGGTATGTGTCACGTCGTGTTTCAAAGAATGCGGGTGATACGACGGATTTGTGAGCTGCGGGTATTGCCGGATCAGCTGAGAATATTTTGAGGACTTGGGTACCGCCATATGGATTCCGATGGAATTCATGTTGGTCAATTTGCCCCTAGTACTCAAGGAAGTCAGGCTGTCCAAAAGCGTGTGATGTTGAATATCAACCAGGAGACCAAAGTGAGATAGGAAATCAGCACCCAGAATTGCGGTCTGAACGTCTGCCACCAGAAAAATCCAGCGGAACTGACGTCGTAGTCCAAGGTCAAGAGTGAGCGAACGTCGACCGTATGTTTGTATCGGTGTTCCATTAGCGGCTTGCAAGGAGAAAATAGGCTGACAACGTTGACGATCACCTGCGGCGCATGGAATTACGCTTACCTCAGCACCGGTGTCAACTAGGAAATTGTAGCCTGTGGATTTGTCAGGGACGTAGAAAAGGCGACATTTGGTGGAGACACCAGGCACAGCCGTCGCCATCACTGGCCGGTCATTGAGTTTCCCTGTGCTGTTGGTAAGGTAGTAAAGGTGCAAGGCTGAGTGCACTTCTTAGCTTGATGACCGAATGTACGGTGATACCAACAATGACCATGACCGTCGCGTGCTAACGTCGTCGGACGTCGAGAGGGTGTTTTAGATCGACTGCGTGGTCTGTGAGATCGAGAGTGCAGGCTGCAAACCAATGACTGGACCTGTTTGGTCAAACACTCTACTTGATGACGCAGGTCATCGTGAGGCTGGCTGATAACTGTATTCACCGGCTGGGAATACGTTGAACGTCCAATATTTTATCGGCTGCTTCCGCAAGTTCCTCTATAGGCACAGCACTGCTGAATGTAGCCAAAATCTCACGAGTCGATGACGGCAGATTTTTCATCCACAACTGTCGAAAAATGGTGTCATCCATCTTCCTGCCTCCAAGAAGCTGCTTCATATGCCTTAGAAGTTGGGATGGCTTGCGGTCACCTAGCTCCATTTCAGAAAATAGTTGATCTAGCTTCCGCTGTTCAGAAACACCTACCCTGTTAATTAACGCGTCTTTCAGCTTATCGTACGGTTGGTCTTCAGGCATGTTATCGATAAGATCCGAGACCTCTTCCGCAATCTCGGTAGGGATGGACTGAACTATGTAGGAGTACATCATGGTTTGCGACTTAATGTGCCTCGTCCGAAAGAGAGCTTCAACTTGTCCAAACCAGAGACGAGGGTTATTGATCCCAAATTCAGGCAATTTGATGTGCACAGATGCGGTCAGCTGCTCGGTTGAACCGTCGTAGTCGGACATGGTAACGAAGAGGACAGTTTAACACACAAAATTAATGGGATAGTGAACACGTTAACACTGGTGATGATTGGCAAAAACAAAACACCGGGGAAAGGAAGTAAACAACGTACAGGTACCACGAGTTCGTTGAGTTACGACGATGGAAAAAAACAGGTGAGGAAAAGTTGCTCCCGTCGGGCTCACCAATTTGTAGTGGTCAGGGCTAGTTACTGAATACTCTAAGCAAATGCAAGTGTACCTCACCAGGCTATCGGTGATAACAACAATGAACAAATGAAACAGAACAGCTACGAGGTTACCGGCAAGTTACAGTAATCAAAGGATCTGACTCACAGGAAGTGTTCAAGATGACCACCACAATGTTCCAAATTACCAATATCGGGAAGTAGGGATGTTACGGAGTTACCGTGGACTGCTGAAACGCGGTCGGAGCTGCGACGATGTTCGTAATACGACGGAGCTAAAAATTGGGTGAAAGATCCGTGTAGTATCGTCAAGCGACTGCGCAACGAAGAGAAGAGCAGGCCAGTGTGCACAAATTTTGTATTGGATTGCAAGGTCACTTTTATCAATTTGAACAACAAGCAAGGGTGATACAAAAGTTGTTGTACAAAAGTGAAGCAACGTTTGTGAACAAAAATAAGGAAAACTCTACAAGACACACCTGCACCTGCAGCAAAACCACCACAAGCTAGTGCCTGGGCATTCAAACGCAACTTTCACGAGCACTGACACGTGCCTCGACGCTGGCACCAGCATGAAGAAGCTGAGTGCGACAGGTCGGCTAAACAAAACACCGAAGGGACGGAGGAATGGTACTTAAGCTCTGATCCATAGTATTCATTCGGACACTCAAAACCTTGACGAGATTCTACTGCAAGAAGAAAGACGGCGAGAAGTGGTTCTTGGTCGAGCAAGGGATTAAATCGTATGTGGTGTTCCGATCTTCACTAGTGATGAGGTCACTTTTAGATCTCACGTTTGGTAAGATGCGGAACGATAAATTCGTTGAGACCGGTTCCATAGTTTGTTCTTATTTGTCTTCGTTGTGTGCAGTGAACAATCATAGTAAGAAAAATTTTCCATAACCACATATAAAACATCCGTTTCGTATAACTGTCATTCCTTGTCAATTAAAACTATTCCTTTGTATCGCTCGACACCTGCATCTGCACCCGAGCGTTTTGGCGAGCTTATTTTCCCTTGGCTGGTGGCCATTTGCGGACTCGCGTTTGGGTGCTATATGTCGAACACTTTTCTGATGAATATTCCGTGCATCCGGTTGATTCACGTTCAAAATGAGGGGGAAATTATTGTAGTTTTTTCAAACAATACCGTATAAACCTTCATTTTTTTCAATCGTCTTTCCCGGAGTTTTTGAACCTGGAAGATAGTCCTGTTTACCCGATCGTCTGAGTGAGCGTCACGGGAATAACCGATCACGCGTTGCTGAGTTAAATATCCTAAGTCGCCAGGTGCTGTTTAACGATCACAATGAAAGTCGTTAAGTATTACTGGTTTGTATTTTAAGGCGGCTGGCATAACTTAGGATGCAAACGAAAGGGGCTTTCGCAGGTATCAGAATGAGGCCCACGGTAATAGAGTATTTTTAACACACTTCGGCACGACCATTTCCTAATGAAACATGAGGATATGGCAACTGAAACTAACAATCGCCCCAAAGTCGCTCTGGTAACTTGGCGGTGCGAATCGACCGCTGAGTTGTGGGACCACTTGTGCACAGCGGTTATCCCTACACAACACGCCATTCTGGTGTCAGGGATGATCATAGTATAAGACAAGAAAGAACCTTTCAGATGAAATTGGACAGATTCCTAAACCAGCTGTGCAGCAAGCCTTCTGTCGCTTTGGAGGTTAGCTGTTCTCAGATAAGCTTGTCACCAACGTCGTAAAATGGCGTGCCAATGACAACATCGCGAAGAAACAGGTGGCTTCCTCAAAACTAAAAACCCCAGGAATCCATCTCAAGAGAGACGGCGTCCCCGAGATGAATGGATAGGAATCTTGTAGACTGATGGACTGAGTGGAGTATCGAAGCAGAAGGATGTGATATGTACTTGTCGTCACGGAAGTGTGGCACAGACAGGAAGTGAAGATCGGTCACTTTTGCTAACCAGGATTAACTCACTCTACACAAGATGGACAGGATGGCGGGCGCGTTAAGCGCCATGCTTCCGTTGAAAGCGAACCGGTATGTCCAGGTTGCTGGCAAGGGCTTTCACTTTCTTAGCGTACGGCCGATGGATTGTGTACTGCACGATACACAAACTGGCACCTCTAAACTGTGTATGTATAGAAGCCCTGATGGTACCGATGGAGAAGACCGCATGCACACCATAAGTGAAGTCTTCAGCAGGCAACGTTCGATCCTGCCGTCCGGTAACCTGAGCACACTGAAAGATGGTTGCAAACGTAAGGTTTCCACAAGCAGAAAGTTTTGTGGGAAATTCGCAGGTTACCTCCGAAAACCCTTCAGCAGCACCATTCTCAGCAGGCAGCTATGATTGGGCCATGGCACGATGGTTCGTCGGTTTATCTCGAAGTAAGAGGCAATGAAAATACGATACAAGCCATAGAAACGTGACTTCCTGGAAAACACGTGATCACATAATTCTAAGACTTCAGCGCGGCGCCAGTCAAGAGTTGGCCTCGGAAAAGTAGGCAAGAACCTGAAACAAGATGGCGATAGGTGGAACTTTGTAAGAGAAAAGGAAAGAAAAAAAGAAGAGACAGAGACCAAGCAATGGAAATTCTCTAGCAGCAGTTCATTTTAGGGGGATCACCGTAGCTCACTAAGGTTGAAACGACCATGCTAACAGAAGAGGACACGCCTACGGTCCGTAACCAAAAAGGGGGTAGACCATCATGTTGCACAGCTACTCCCATCAAAGCACAAAAGAGCTAGACGAACTCATGGAAGAAGTTCAAGTTCACAGTGGGTCTCAAGACAAAAAATCGTTTCGAGCTAGTGAGATGTCGGGTCTCAAGGACAAGTGAAACGTATGGGCTTCGTTACGGACGGGAACCATTTCGGAAGGCTCAATCCAACCAAGGGTTGTCCTTTGGCTACGCGCAATCAAATCCCGCTCTCCGTAAGCTGGTCCGTTGTGTTACCACTGTTGAGGGTGAAATCGTGGTCCAGGGTTGAAGAAAGGCGGAGGAATAAGAACGGTACTTCACAATCGCAAAATAACGAAACAACCTTCGAGGCTAGAAAATTTAAGGCAAGAATGCTAGTAAAATTGATGCCGAGTCCATGGCTTCCGATGGTGAGGTATAGGTCATTCCCCAATCATCTAGTTCTTCAAAACCTCCAGGGGAAGTTGGTATTCACGCCGCCCTGGTCAGTTCCTCCAGTGAAGTTCTGGCGTGCCCAATAGGTCAACCAGTAAACATGTCAATGAACCAAGAGAGGTTTGTTGGGGGATATAACGTAGCCACCGTGTTGGCCACTCAAAAAGAAGAGGCAGTATAGACTGTCACAAACTACTGCATATTAGCCTGACCCGCGTCCTGCTGTAGGTGTGCGAGTTTGTTATTACAGACGACTCGGCTGAGCTACTTTCCAACAGCAATCTCCTAACTGTTGATAAGCAATGTTTCATGGAAAAAAATCGTGTCTGTCGAACATCATTTGTTCCTTCAGACAAGATAATCACGAGACGAGAAAAATGGGGGCATGCGGATGTCTGTCATCCAGACTTTCGCGAAACATTTGAAACTGTCAGTCACTGGCAACTTCGTGAAACATTGGCGCGCTATTGCCTAGTGCCGGAATCTCCCGAATGGGATAGAGGTCTTCAGCAGACAGGACGTTCAGGCTGTCAGTTTAAGTAAACTTATCAGTCAACCAGAGGGTCCTCAGCGGGGTTTCACAATGCTCCGTGCACGAACCTCCATTGCTTCCGACATATGATGACGACCTGAATGATAAACTGAATGCACCATGCTACATGTTCGTAGATGATGTTTCTTTTGCCCGCAATTCAAATCAATCAGTTCTTCAAGGTGATTTCGCTGAGTTGGCCGCGTGATTAGATGATTGATACCTCCCACAAAACCTTATCCTATGCGTTCAGTTGATCAGATGCCCAAGGTTATTTTCCGATGGCAAACGTAAAGTTGTGGATTTTCTAGACAAATAAAGTTGTGGACCTCGTAATCCGCCTCTGTGGCGACCTCGAACCTGCAACTCAATGTGCGTTTGTCGCAAAAAAGTCT
>LOND01000220.1:63076-76437 GCA_014220965.1 Paragonimus kellicotti
AAATTGACGTTGCTACGTATTGGCCATGTTTCCAGTTTATGGCTGTTACGCTAATACCAGGCATTTTCTGAGCTACCGTGTCATCCTTCGTCAATACCAGGTTTTGAGTGTTTCAATCACGAAATGTTGCTGAGGTAGGTCGGGGACGACTTGTCTGAAGGTTACGTACCATCAACATACCAAACCTGTGGAATCGGCATCATTTTGCAGCTGAAAGTATTCCACTGTTTCGCAGGACACTTGATGTCAGATGTTTTTCCGAATATCATCAACGCATGAAGCCACGTTCAACCGGGCAATGGATGTGGGTTACCAGATTCCAGACGTTTCTAAGAGTGGTCCGTCGTGAACTCCGTACTTTACTAACGAAACTGAGTTCTGTGGGTTGGCGCGCCTTGTGTGAAAAAGTGAGAGCGCGCCAGATTACTTTATTGGACTGATAGGAGCTTGGCGGAACCGAGGATTCATTGGCACGCAAAAGGCTTCATAACTTTGTCCAACCTGGACAGTAGTCATCGTTATTCCCGGTACTGTATACTCAGTAATGAATGGCATGTGTGGTACCTGAACAGCAAGTTTACCCATTTAGAGTGTTGAGAAGTCGTAGTTCTTGGGATCAGTCCCCGTTGACGTGAGCGGCTTTGGGGACACAAAAGGGCTGCAGCTAATTATGAGCTCACAGTTTGCTTGCAAGCAACGGTCGGTGTGCATTCTCTCTTTTTGGAACTTCATATTGTTTATTACTGTTTTGCACATAAGCCGTGCCGCGCGTTCCTCCGTTGGCTTCACTTGGGGGGAAGATGTGAAAAGTGGAGTCGCGTGATACATCCACTTCTGAGTGACAACCGTTCGGTGGACTATACAACGTTTCCCTCCGACTTTGCACTCTACACAGGTCAAGTTATTTGCAATATAGTTTGCAATTTTCTATTCTTATACTTGTACACGTTTGATGGTATCATCTGTCAAAAATGTCACTCGTGGTCCTGAACACGGAGCTGTACTCGCATTACACATTGAGACAAGCATAGGACCACGGGTAGGTTTTGGGCAAGTAGCTGGTCATGTTCAAGGTATGTTCTGGCTTGCAAACAGCCAATCGAAATACTCATGATGACCGGAGTTGATCTGGGACGTAGGGATCTCGCAAACTGTTTCCACGCTATTGTTGATAATATTGGTGATAAAAGCTTCCGCAAGTATTGCGTACGACGGTTACTCTGAAGAAAAGGCCTCTTTGGCGTAATCGGCCATTTTTTTAATACGTTGCAAAGTATTAAACTCGTATCTCTGGCAATGCAAGCAAATTTTATCAAATATAATTGAGTGAGTTTAATCAGAAAAGTTGGATGCGCCGAAGAACCTTGGCTCATCAGCATGATGGAAACATTTTCATCCATTTTCACTTAAACAAACCAGCTCAGGGTTTGCCATGTTATAAATGCATTTAGTGCTGACTTCCACGTGGTATTCAGCTCACATTTTGAGAATTCTCAGGTTTGTGTGTTCAAGGGTTATTCGTGGGTGAAAATTCATAAATGCACCATGTTGGCATTGTGTTTCAACATACTTGACGACTAAACATGCTACGACTATTCCACTTTGCTTATCCATGCGAATCACTTACCTATCTTTCTCACAGCAGGATTCCAGGCAGAGCATGGTGTCACAAGTTGTACAACCCTAATGGAGAACATGATACGCCATTGACGACTAATACTGACCATGTACCTTAACTAACCTTCTAAGCTTAGAAGTTACGCATAGGTTTGCTAAAGTTTGCAGACGCGCTATCGCACCCTCCTTAGGCAAGCGTATTAAAAATGGGCTGAGTGAGTCTACTGCTAGGTAACAATATTTGACAGCCAATATTGGTCGATCAAGCCATGAAATATGTACCAATCTATTATTACTTTCATTGCCTGGTCAAGAACGACTGAAAAACCGGAAATCAAAGGGTTGTTTTACCTATTTCCCACAAACTTATTATCCGTGGAAGCCAGTACACCATTCAGACATTTATAATCTATCCGATTTCACACTTGTTGGCACTCTCATGCACAACCTCAACACCAACATTTCGACGAAGCGCGCTGTGGATAATGGTGAACCCGATGACTTTCAGTCAATCTTTTCATCCAATGTAGACCTCGTTGACAGCTATAAAGTTGACTTCTTTTTGTCAGCTCCATCAACACTCAAATTTTTGGTCACCAATTTCAACCCACAGTATCCGAATAATGATGTCAGTGACTCAGAATGACTGCAACATCCTTAACAGGTACATGCCCTGATGCATATTATCTTCACTGCATTGTTTCGTTACAGACACCGTGTGTCAGACGGACATGACCGTGAGAAATGTGTTTCCGACGACAGCTAACCAATATTTTCAATGACGTCAGACCTCACTGCGACCATGCCGTACGTTCTGTGAAGTTTCCTCCAACCACTACCTAAATGTCAGGCCACCGATTTTATCACATGTGCCCCACAATTTCCTGAGCATTGATTATCTCCATGGCCCGAAAGTAATGACATCTAGGACTGAAACTAGCGTGAAGATATCAGCATTCAGTTTGTGGTAAAGTAGCTATAGTGCAACGTATCCTGAATTGCTAAGATCGTTCGATTTGTTCTTTGGAAATATACCTGCTGTATAATTGTGATTTACTATCTCCGTATATTACATATGTAGTTGTAACATTTTGTGAAGTATTCCGTACTTTATAGTTTTCATTGTTCACAATTTTCTCCTTCCTCAACTTCACATGTACACTAGATGTTTAAACCATGTGAATCGAACGAATCAATAATCAATAATACAAATTTCACCTCCCAGG
This sequence comes from Paragonimus kellicotti, assembly GCA_014220965.1. NCBI lineage: Eukaryota > Metazoa > Platyhelminthes > Trematoda > Plagiorchiida > Troglotrematidae > Paragonimus > Paragonimus kellicotti. The sequence goes on from LOND01000220.1 coordinate 65,920, forward strand.
TCGCGAGCCCTGCGTTCTCTCTGCGTTTCGTGTCGATTGATATGCTGATCTTCTGAAGAGTTGAAGGCTAACGGAATCGATCATTTATTTCAGCAAATTTCCGAATTCATCTGTCGTCGGAATTATCTCCGTTGTGACCTCAAAATTACTTGGGAGCAACACGACAGATAGTATCCATTGGAAACCTTCATTCGGTGTAGTGGAACTCTAACCAACGCACCTTTACAAACTTATTGTGAGTCAGTTGCCTTCATTTTCATCACATTTTGGCCTCGTATTCACACTTAAGTTTTATATAGTATTTAGATCCGATACATAGTCGTTTCGTTATCAGGTATTAGTTGTTTCATAGTAGAGGCTTACAGCCATGTTTCATGGATCGGATCGGTTGATGCATTAGCTGCACCTCACACCGTTTTTGAAAGGACTAGCCCCAGCTTGTGGTTTCCGCAATTAGAAACCCATGCTGTGCAATGACAGCCAAAAGATGGCGCGCGATTTTTGGAAAGGGCAAGTTACTATTGCGTGCAATTGTATATTTCGTTTATCGCATTTGAATAAGCATACAATTTGCTCCATTTTGTCATCAGTAGAGGATAAGAAATGTTTCGAGAATAATTTGTTGATAAAAAAGATTATAATACCACAATGCATAATATCTGATCAGATTCAGACGGCAAGCGATTATCTCCGTGTAAAAGGAACATGATGACAGCGAAGCTTCGTAGCGTGTTAAGAAAGACCAGTTATTATTGCGTGCAAGTGTATATTACGTTTATATCATTTAACCGCTCAAATTAGCATACTATTTGATCAATTCTGTTACCGTTAATTACTCTGAGATGTTCTCATCATAATTTGTTAATAAAAAGGAATATGCCGTAATAACCGCTGAGTCGGTTAGTCATCAAAAATTGTCAGTCGCCAAGCGATCAGCCTCATGCAAAAAAGGCATGGTGACAACAAAGAGAGGCGTAAAATCTCCAGACACCACGTCCAACACCTACTTCATTCCTGCCATTGCTAAGGAGCCAAAATCTGCTGCTAAAGCGGTGATCTCAAGGGTCAATATCAACGCTTTACAGAGAGGAATGAAACAAAGTTTTGTTCAGCTTCCATCACCGATGTATTTTCGGATCAGGTTAGAAAAATGAACGGACTTAGAGGCTGCAATGGCGAGAACTACACAGTAAGTACAAAGAGCTTACCGAAATTTTGCATCGGCTGAGATCCGATAGTTAGCATTCTAAATGCTCAAATAACACCCATCCTGAGACTACTTCTAGTCATAAAGATCTCGTAGCTGCTGGAACTTTTATTGACACAATAGCTACGGAACTGCACAAACGGTTACGCTGTGCAAGTAAAGTGGTTGTGTTTAACATACCTGACAGAATACCTTTGTTGACCGTGAAAAGAGTCTTACTCAAAGCTGGTAGGATGGAAGACCAGGAGTGCCACTGCTTAAGACTTCGCAAGAAAGTACAGCAAAAATGCTGTCCACTGTTACTGCAGTTCACAAGTGAATTTGTAGCGAACGAATTCGTCAACAGACGAGACCAAATTATGCGTGCCACAAATTTTAAGTCCATAAAAGTGTTTGGTGACAAGACACCACTCCAAAGGGAAATATTACGAACCAATATCCCCAAGTAAAGAACTCAAGTCACAAAGTCAGCAACCTCATTGACTTGACTGTCGATCTCGACTGCTCTACAAATTCCGTAGATGAGCAAGTTGCAGCTGGCAACACCGTTACGTTGTCCGCTCAGAAGAATACTGAAAAGCAAACCACGTCCAGCTCTGTTGACGCCGGGCGCGTTCACGTTTATCCAGCAAGACCCACGGTTAATGCTGAAAATACCTCCCCTGTACATCGACGACTCCCTCCGTCAAACAAGGTGCTGACTGGAATGAGTCCTGGACCTAAGGCGCCGAAAGTTCTCCAGAGTGTTGGGGGCAGTATCCCAAATTTCCAGAACAAAGACGAGGCTGGACAATCAAATCGATCTCCTTTTACTGTGGGCATTTCCCTCCATTATCTGGAGTGTGCTGTAAATTCCAACCGCAAATCCAAAACGCTGAACAAGGCTCCAAACCAGCAGTAAGACCTGTACGGTGCTTACTACAGAATAATGTTCTAGGTTTGCAACATAAGGGTAAATCGACGGTATTTCATAAACGCTACGAATCGGGTTCTAAGAATCACATTCAAAGAGCCAACGCTTCGCAGATGAAAATGAACAATTTGCACACTACTGCTTTTAAGCCAGTCCACAACTATAATAGGCTTCACGCTTTTGTGCATTACCCAATAGCTCCGCAATACCCTATCCCTCTATTTGAAAACATGATGCCACCAGTAACCAAATTCCTAACGTGCATACCCCGTCAAGTACATCCAACACCTGACTATGTAACTAAAACGAATATCCGCCAACCCAGTGGACTTGAGGTGCCACTCACACACCATGTATCCATTGTAAACGAAAGGGCGTAAAATCTGATGATGTATGGCTGAGGCTTTCGGGTTCGGCCCGCCATTGCTGGTTAACCAACTGATTGGCTAACCAGAAAGCGAAACCCCTATCTCTCGCACCATACCCAAAGACTCCAGTGGTAAGACTTCAACTGGGAAGTGTATTGAAAATATAATGCAGATAACAGTTCACTGCAGGAGTGAGTGTTAGGGCACTCTACAGGGGACAAGGCTGGACCGGAGGTAAACAGACAAAACTATTACCAAACGATACATCAACACAGCTGAGGAAAAGGAAGAGTAGAAGGCCACAGACACCCCGTTCCGGTAAAAAGGGCTGGTGAGATCCAAATTAAAATAGACGTCGACTGATGTAGAAGAAAAATAGATATAACTTATATGACCTGCTTGACATGAACGCACTCGTCACCTCCTGGTTGACAGTTTACTATGAGTACGTTGGTACCCTACTAATTCAATGTGACTGGCGTATTCGCGGCGACATACACCCAGCTCCACATGGTCATGACAACACGACCCGTGGAGCAGGGGATTTTATTGAGTACCACGCGCTCACCTTCTCGGCCGCGCAATTACTGCTCAGTAAATTAGCGGGTGCCCGTCCAAACCATATTGCTTCAGACCGACCGGTTCAACGTTAACTCCTCCCAACGTCTAAAATCAATTTTACCACGTGAAAGACGCTTGGATAACATTTTGTTATCTCTGATTTGAACAGCAGGATTTCGCTTACTTGATTTCAGTTGTCCATACAGAAGCTGCTTCGGAATACGGTCATCGCCCATCCGACGGACGTGACCCAGCCAACGAAGCTGATTGAACATTAGCACAACTTTCACTGCGTCCGCCTCCGCTAGCCGAAGCGTCCCAGTGCTCGAAACCATGTCCGACCACCGAATATCCCAAGATGCGTCTTAGACATTGCAAATGAAAGCGGCTCAGATAGCGCACGTTCCGCTGATACAGTGTCCACGTTTCACTGCCGTACAGCAGTATAGACAGCATCACTAGCGATAGAACAAAGAGCTTAGTTCTCGGCTTCAGACTGTGGTTTTCCCGCAAACTTATTCCAAAAAGTCTGGAAGAAACACTAGCCTATGCCACGCGAGCTCGTAACACGCGGTCCGCGAAAAAATCCGCCAGCAAATTGCGATCCAAGTAGCGAATGTTTGCGCAGCTGCCGACAACGTTCCCATCGGTGCGAATCCCGAACATACGCGCTAAAGTAACACTTCTGCCCGAAGAAGGCTGAAAAGATGCTTAACCTGTGTTGAAATCCAATTCAAACACGGATTCTGCGGTAGCGAAAGCCATGGCCATTCTCCGTAGTTCGTCTTAATTGTGCGAGAACAGCGAGATCATCCGCGAACAGAGACGTTAGTATAAATGAGATGGGTAATCAGGTTTTGACGCGAATATGTAGTACGCTTCCATCCGTCCGGTACTCTACCTCAACGTTGTCCGAGTGCCGAATCCTGAAGATTAACTGTGAGCAGAGGAGTGGAATGCGGAATAAATAAAATTTGTGCCAGGATACATCTCTGCTTCGCGCCATTGAGAACGTCAAAACCGTTAGAGGAAGATCCCTACGATTTTACCTTCGCCTTCGTGACTAAATGCAACATTCTAACCAAACTGACGAGCTTATCGAGATAGCCACACTCATCAGGCATCGCCAACACCGCCTCGCGGCTCGCGGAACCAGGGACCTGAGTGAAATCCGCGGAAACGACATACAAGAGCTGGTCGTGTTTTCGATGATTCTCCTGAAACTGTTGAGCAGCGAAAACCAGACCGATCGCACTGCGACTCGCCCGGGCCACGCACTGCTACTCAGTGACATTAGCCACTGATCGTCCGTGTTTACTTGGTTCAGAGGGATCCTTTCAGAGACCTTGCCAGAGCAGCCCGGCAGACTCATGCCTCAACAGCTGTCAGCGCATTGCATGCTACCCCTTACATTTACCCATAGGTACTACCAGTGCATTCTTGATCCCTTGTGGCATTTCTTTCTGCTCCCAGATACAGTAAACCAACAAGAGCCAAGTGCGTTCAAAGCTGGCCCAACAATCTTCAGGGTTTCAACCGGCAATGCGTTCTCACCCGCAGCTTTTCCATTGTGCAGTTTTCTAATCGCAACTTAAAATACTTAAGTCGATGCACAGAAGAACACTAGATTTCTCCCTAGTAATGCAAATGAGCAGCATGTTTCAATACATAGAACATAAAACTCAACTGCGTTATATGAACGAAGAAAAGCTAGCGCTTGGTAGCGAGGCAGAGAGGCATGAAACTAATGCAATTGATGAGACGGAGAAATTCCTCGAGGTACCCTTTTATAATAGTTATTAGTATTCCATGTTGTGCATTTACTCGACTAGCATACAAAAGAAGCGACAGGAAATCGGTGAAAAAAATACGCCACAAGTTTGCCTCACATAAGTGCGTTAAAACCTCAACTCACTTTCCGTGCTCCCTTCTCTGCCTCAAACCCTACTCGTCAACCACTATTTATCGCTTTGTTTCATAAACTATAAATTCTAGCCTAAACATTGACTCCTATAGAACAAACTGATGTCAAAACTTCGCACGGACTTTTGATTATCACGTGATAATCATTCTAGAAGTAGCTGCTGGTTACCCAATCATCGTGGAATACTATAACAATTGCCTGCCAATATTATATACTTTATTAAAAAACACAAAAATATTAATATCGCGTAAAGTTTTGTCAAGAAAATATTACATATACATTATTTGTCATATTACATGTGATCACTCCACATTTCCCCATTTAACACGTGAGATTGTGTTCTTTTTCTCACTCCCACAAACATCCGTTATGCGAGGAAAATGTTCGCGATAGATGGACGTTAGAAACCTCACCGAGCAGTTCGCGAGATTTTCAACTTTTTGACGTTTTCGGAACAATCGAAGAAGTCCTGCGCTGGAGTTTGCTCAATTCTTCGCCGGATTTTGGAAATTCCCGTCCTCCCTTGCCCGAGCCGAATTATTTCAACATTTTTCCGTAGCTAATTACGTCAAATAACGGCGAAACCCTTCGAAGATGCATTTGCACGTATTTCCCGGCATGACCTTGAAATATTTGAAACATCGTCCCCCACATAACCTTGTATAAGAAAAATTAGTGTAACATCTCATCTTTTGAACTGAATCTGTGGAACAAGCGAACTATTTCTTTCCTGGTGCGTGCATCAAACTTTTGTAAACCGCAACCCATTTCTCTCTGATTATGCTTTCTTTGTCAGCAGATTTCATGTTTGTCTTATAATGTAACCATTTGTTGATTTGTAACGCCTGTAATTATCTGTCATGATCGCGCACATCCGAGCGTGTCTCTCACGAATGCGTTCGGGTATATACAGTATTATTTCTCGGTTTCATGAAGTGAGGCATACTGCTTAATTTTACGACGTTCCATTTCAACAGTGAGAGGAGCAAACTTTGTAGTGAGATCACCTTCGACGTCCCCAAAATCCTAAACTCCCTGCGACGTGAGAGTTGCCTTACCAGTACCACCGTGCCTGTTCACATCATCTTGTGAATGTAAATTTACTACAAAGTAGCATGTTGGCGTAGGTATCGCAGTCTTAGTCGTGACTCTATAATGAATCCGCGCCAGCTCTGCTACTATAGGCTACATTCACTAGGATAACAATGTTTTAGCTGTCACCGTTGGGAACGCCGCCCAACCAGTCTGACGCTTGTTTGAATTCTGAAGGTCGACTGGAGTTTCCGTCGACATTCGTCCTCTCTGGCGGTTGCCGTGCGGTTGTGCTTAAGGTTCTCTCACGTCCAACTCCCTAGCGCCTTTAACTGTTGCGTTGAAGTCTGCTTGTGAACGGTGAGTAAATCAATAAATAAAGTTTGTTTGCAGATTCACCGTCTTCTCACTACGACTTCCGTTCCGCGTTAACGTAAGGCTGGGAAAACCTTGGGCGTACGAACCTAGGAACTAGCATCGCGATACCCTCTTACCATGATTTGTGTAACCATTTATAGGAATAGCATTCCCTCGTCCAATATTTACCTGGAATACCAAAGAGCAAACAGACTCAGCGTAAACTTCACATGGTTAGTTAATTTGCAATTGTGGTAACAAAGCTTTGGCGGTTAGTCACATTGATATTTACTGTGAAATGCAAAGCCAACACGATATGGTCGAGAATGTCAATTTCGTGTATACCTCCCAAACCGCGAGTGACTGAGCGTTCTTACAAGACTAAAATATTTATTTTGTTCCTAGAAGTTTCAGCAAAAGCACTTTCCCAACATGGAACGGAGGATTATGCTTTCACCGAAAAAAATCGAAAAAGTTGTTTCTTGATAAAAGTGGGACTACCTGCAATTTTTGGGTGTGTGCAAATTTTATCGCTAAAACGAAGTTACTTACATCAACATGCTCTACATATTTGGCCTGCAGTATTAATTATAGTATTTAACATAAGCTTCCCAAATATAATTTCGCGCCAAGTGGCAGATTCCAGCTCGTTTCAATTTCGGGGTGCCATACCGGCGAACTGGCAATCGGCATGTTAAGCATCGCTACTTGTTGAAAATAGGAAACGTCCTGCAGCACTCCTCCAGATCGATTGGCTGGAATAAACGTTCGGTAATCGTCTGATTTGAAATTCATCACCGAATACTGAATGACAAAGCCACATGCCTACCATAGGCGCAGTTGAACGACCTGGGGACTGCTGATGGGAAGGCGGCGATGTGGTATACGTTTGTGCAGTGAACGGACGTGGGTAAAGTGATCTTGTGTCATCGCAGCCAGTTGTGCTGCAACAGTCGGATGTGAGGGAAATAGACGGGGTAGGTTCATCAGGATTCCGTAGTACGACGGCAGAGTGAAAATATTGGAACGGGAGGTCTTGTGATGGGCCAGTTATTCGATAACCAATACCCACAGTAACTTGTTTTCCAGAACGTCCGACTGAGATCGCTTTGAACGGACGAACGTAGGGTGGTCAAGATGAGCGCCCAACTGCATCATAACGGACAAAGACAGGTGCACGCCAGAGTTCCCGTCGGGTTGTTGAAGCCATGAATGCCGTGGAGTCGAAATGGATCGAGGCGCTTCCACATGGGATTTGAGGTGGCGCGCTCAGTTCGACAGATTCAGTGGAGCGTGTTTACTTCAGTCGGGGAATCGAAATGAATGTGGAATGCCATTTCGCAGACTAATTCAGCGACGGAGCATTGTAAATTCTTTATGAGCGCGGGGCTGATGCTAGGCAAATTGGGCAACCAGCGAGCTGTCAAACTCTGTTTCGACTGCACCAAGAGTTACGCGTTCAACTGCCGGTGGAAACCTCTTACAAATCCCTTAGCGGTGGAGTGGTATGGAGTAGTCCCGAGGTCAGGCAGTACGAGAGACGCAGTGCAGTCTTCGCAGTATAACCCCAATCTTTGTTCATTGGACTAAATACGACGTGATTTATGCTCGGTGAACTCAGGGCATTCGTCAATGTGATGTGCAATTCCGCACAAGCCGAAACTTACTCCTTAAGGCTGTGAGTTACAGAGGTTCAAAATCCTTACTGGTTCCTTTCAAGACTATCCTCATCTGATTACATTGAGACGGATGAGATTACGAACATCATGACAACTCTCTGCACTATGTCCGAAGTTGTCTTACGCTATTCTCGCATGTTGCCATGCAAAATGGGTAAGCTTAACTAACGCCGGCACGCGGCCTCAGTAGCTAGTTTGGTCTGATTTATTGGCCTAATCAAATCGCAATCAAGGGGGTGAATCATTTTCACTCTGTTTCAGCGTACTCAAGGAATGTGAATTGACTTCTCAAACCATCCGCCTAAGAGAAATACTGCGACTTTTTATGCAAACAAGCAACCGTGTCAGTCCGTTAGCAGTGTGTGGAACGCGCCGAGCTTTCCCCAACAGCCCATCGAGCAGAGATCTGACAATTTGATACGGCTGTCCATAAATGTCTTTCAATACCTCTCTCGTTTTCAAGCACGTCGTTAATTTTGGCAGCATCCTGCAGTCCTAGCCAGCCTCGTGAGGTCTTCCCTGGCAACACTGCAAAAGGCAGAGCATTAAGTGACCGCAATCTGTCACTTTGACTTAAATATAATACTTAGTTTGCTTCGTTAACTTAGGGGAATTAATCAGGTCACCGGTAAAACAAGCAACCTGAACTTTGGTCAGTCAGTAGGAGCTAACAAAGATGTGGGAGCTGATTTTGCTGCAAAATCCTCATGAGGTCTTCCCTGGCAACACTGCAAAAGGCAGAGCATTAAGTGACCGCAATCTGTCACTTTGACTTAAATATAATACTTAGTTTGCTTCGTTAACTTAGGGGAATTAATCAGGTCACCGGTAAAACAAGCAACCTGAACTTTGGTCAGTCAGTAGGAGCTAACAAAGATGTGGGAGCTGATTTTGCTGCAAAATCCTCTTGGGAAATTTCAAGCTTACAAAGAGCAGGTCGGAAGTGGTTCTGACAATCTGCCACATACTGCCCAACCCGCCGACTTGCGCAGCTCCGTGTTTCAACCGATGACAGTCTCAAATGTCTTTCCGAACGTAAATCGAGCGATCTACTGTCAGACTTCCCAAGTTGCTGTCTAGCTGGTAACGCTTGGTCTCTAGCTTGCATTAAGTACTTCTATCCCAATTATCTAGCTGTATATCCGTTTTAGCTTACTAATCGTATACACCGACTGACCACCGGCATCGCTTCTAACACTACCGTCACGAGTCAAAAGAATAAGAATTTCGGAGTATCCATGGTCACATTCTGGCGTGCACATAGGTAACGGGTTATTTGCATGTGAGCCATCTTTTCCAGCTTCTTGAGGCGCTTTCATGTGATTGTTCTGTGGACGCCGTCCACCACTAATGTGTAAAAGAATCTCAGCATGACGGTTCTGTTCATTTGACGTGAAAACCTTGTGAATTTTCCGCTGCAATCTGAAAAGAAAATTTACCTAGAGCGGGCTCTTCAGCAAGGGCGCATTCCAAATAAATTGGTACTTGAAGGAAAAATAACCTTAGGTTAATGTTGTGACCGGTGTGAGTGGGATCGAGATTCAGAAGCGCAAAGTTTAGCTTTAAAATATTCAGACCTACCCAGAGGGCTCGTTGGCCGGGTTTCTAACCAAATCAGAGGGTGGGTCGCACAGGTTGCTGCTTTTCGTGGTTATTGAATGGATCACGGTTGGGGTCATCCGGTTCAGAACAGCCTGTCACGGTGACGGAAGCCAAAAAACACCTGCGCTAATCATCACCACAAGTGGCTTGCGCTGCATCACTTGTGGTTCCACTCACACACCACGTATCCAATGTAAACGAAAGGGCGTAAAATCTGATGATGTATGGCTGAGGCTTTCGGGTTCGGCCCGCCATTGCTGGTTAACCAACTGATTGGCTAACCAGAAAGCGAAACCCCTATCTCTCGCACCATACCCAAAGACTCCAGTGGTAAGACTTCAACTGGGAAGTGTATTGAAAATATAATGCAGATAACAGTTCACTGCAGGAGTGAGTGTTAGGGCACTCTACAGGGGACAAGGCTGGACCGGAGGTAAACAGACAAAACTATTACCAAACGATACATCAACACAGCTGAGGAAAAGGAAGAGTAGAAGGCCACAGACACCCCGTTCCGGTAAAAAGGGCTGGTGAGATCCAAATTAAAATAGACGTCGACTGATGTAGAAGAAAAATAGATATAACTTATATGACCTGCTTGACATGAACGCACTCGTCACCTCCTGGTTGACAGTTTACTATGAGTACGTTGGTACCCTACTAATTCAATGTGACTGGCGTATTCGCGGCGACATACACCCAGCTCCACATGGTCATGACAACACGACCCGTGGAGCAGGGGATTTTATTGAGTACCACGCGCTCACCTTCTCGGCCGCGCAATTACTGCTCAGTAAATTAGCGGGTGCCCGTCCAAACCATATTGCTTCAGACCGACCGGTTCAACGTTAACTCCTCCCAACATCTAAAATCAA
>LOND01000220.1:122658-150118 GCA_014220965.1 Paragonimus kellicotti
AACAGCCAGCCGTTGCTGTCGGTTGTTGCCCAGCAAAAGTAAGGACGAAAGGATAACGTATCAACGCATAATCTGAATTTAAGTATGTGCTCCAATAAGAACGACAGTCCTGAATGGAACCCCGCCACCTATAACTAACAGCCATGTGATTTATCTGAGACCAGGCCTGGTTTGGAGGAGAGCGCAGAGCATAACAATGACATGCACAATGCCTAAAAAGTATGCTGGCTAAAAACAGCTAATGCTCAGCGCACAGCTGTAGCGGTCGCCCGCCATTATTCGAGCGGTGTGATGCTATTCCAAAACAGCCACCTGAACAAAATTCGGCCTCACCAAGGCGACCCAAGCGGACGGCACAGTCTACTATTAACAGGAATCCATTCTACGAATGCGGCTGCGGTCGTCGTGCTGCGGACTACACTTACTCCAACCTGGCCGGTAGCGGCGGTCATGTAGTTACACGAATTGTATAACTAGTATCGGATATACGGTGCGGGTGCTTTTAGTTCCGTAGGTTGACTAATGTCCTGGATTCTAGTCTCCAAAATGCAGCAGACATCGACATGCAACGAGTCTAACGTTCGTCCTAGAGCGGTCTGTTGTCCTACCTATTTTTAAGTGCGAACGTTGAGAGCACCTATATTAATTCGCATTCTAGGTCTAAGCAAAGGACGAAGGAGGTCTGAGACTGAGTGGTGAGAGATGGGACCTACCGATAGAGTGGCACTATGATTAGCTATATGTATTGTGGGACCTGCAAAGAAAATACCAGAAATGGATGTCGAGAGTGGCTTGAGGGCTAACTTCGACAGGACATTGGGGGAGTAGCACGTTTTCCACCTATCCACCTTACTGTATGCAGCAGACAGAGCGACCCGATTTATACTGCGAGACGGCCGGTACAGGTATGGAATTATCAATGTTCTGAGTACTTGTGGTTGTGTGTAGAATGAGGTAATGCCAGGAGGCCCAGACCTAGACAGGAAAACGGTTAGGATTCTCAACCAAAGCCTTTGGCTCAAAAACTTGTACCACAGGGCAACGGGTGTGTAGCAATATACCAAAACCGGTACTTTTTCCGGAAAAAGATGCTACCCTTCTTCAAATACCCAACCTTGAGGACCAGAAGACCGTAGTTAATCAGACCACTACCTATTGACCTGCCTGGTTTGAGTGACTCTGTCGGTGTGATCGCCACACCGTCCAGTTCAGCCCAACAGGTAATCGAGATGCGCAGGCCGTCACACCGCGTTGAGGTCCATATCCAAGAAGTAAGTCATGAGCTCACATGAAAACCGCACGAGAAAACAGCTCTAATCTAATTAAAGATGGGGGTCTAATATCCGTCGTACGTCGTAGGTTCACTGCAGAATAGCAGACGCGGTCTCGTTCTGGGGGGGGGTTAAGGTTACATTTTTGTTGCTTTATATTCTGCCGTTGGATCTATTAAATGATCGCATAAAAACCGGATATTGTGAGGTGGGCGCTCGTCTCTTTAATAGCATCGTTTAGAATTTATTACTACCTCCTTTTGCGAATACAGCATGCTGTGCTGTTTAATTTTAGACGCAGAATTAGTTTTGTGGCTTCTATATCACACTCCTGATCACAGTCCAGTCGTATGCCAATTGAATGTTTTCAGATTGTTAAACGTGAATTGAGTGCATTCGAACTAGTCTGCTCGGTAGTTCTGCTGTTGGCAACGTTAACACACTACCACCTAGCTGAAGTACGCCCAAACTGCAAGTTTGGGCGACCGATGTGAATGAAGTTCAGTTGACAGTAATCCTCTTCATATGTTTTTCGCATCTCTCATCTAGCAATATATCTATGCAACAGTGTTACGGACGCTGAACTGTCAAACAAATTCAATCCTCCATATTCACATCATGACATGAATGCATTTTTTGTGGGTTCCACACATAAGGTTGGACAATCGTCCTAATATAAAAAATTGAGAATCCAATGTCGATATGATGAATTGTGTGGCGGTATAAGTGGTTAAACAGGACAAGACAGCACGGTTTACATCGTTCAGCTGGCATGTGATATGGCGCGTGTGTGAAATGCATTGCACTTTCCAGATAACAAATCAGCGTTCCACGATATCATGGTTCGGTACCAGTTTAACGTTGGTCTATATCTACAGAGTGGTTCTAACCAAACGAACCACCGCAATGGGGAGACAATAGGAATCTTGCACTAATGTTCAAACATTATCTAGTGATTTGTGTTGACAAGCTTCCTAGCTGAATTGCGTCAACGAACTCAATGCACATAAGTGAGAAATAGCTTTTCTTGCTAGAATGGGGATGTGCTCTATCTGGGTAGCGTCTCACAGCTCTATCGTCTCGGAACGTTCCTACTCTCTTGACTTATCGATTTTTGTTGGCCTACCTCCGTTGGATATCTGTTTTTATATTCCATCGCACAGTAGCTGGAATAATGCAGTATTCCATTATCACTTTCTTTGTCAGTGCGGTCTGCTTGATTCAAACTATCCTGTAGAGCAATACTGGGGTGCTGTCGTGTGTATGATGCCTAATTTCGCCCACTTTTTGTCTTCTAGCTTCTCATTGTTATATGACAGTTAAGCATCACCATCACGCGAACGTGTGGTTCAGACACCAGACACCTTCAGGTAACCACATTCACCTCTCAGCGCCGACGGTTTGCATACCCTCTTCCGTATACCGCTGATTCACTCAGTTATTTCTCACACAACCAGTCTTACGACATTCAGAGTTTGTAGAGTTCGAAGTATTGAGCTTACCATCCAGAGTAGTTTGATGTATACGCTTCACCGCAACTGTTGTGCTCAATGAGGTTATTTTTCACTTTTGCTTAGAAAACTGCGATAATGCATTGTCTGAATTTAAGTGCATGCTCCCACAGAAGCAGCAGTATTGAATGGACCCACCCTACCAGCGATAGCTGCAGTTTATCTGTGGTCTGTCATCATCTGGGAAAAAGGACGGTAAACAGAATGTGCGATGTCTAAAAATAGTATCTACTTGTGACTAACTTGTCAAAACAACATGATGATAACCTTAACCCTCCTCATAGACGAGATTTAGTATCGCTTAGTTGGCCGATGGAAGTATTCATACCCCCCTCTCTATAATCACTATCAGAACTGTGTCGACCTTGGGAGAGTTCCAAAACCGGAATGACAGGCGACTTTTATGACACTACCGCTGCAGCCAATAAGGCTATAAGCTGGCATAATGAAACTATTTTCGAATGTTTCTCATCTGGAGTTGATTCTAATCAGACAGCTCAACTGCTGTCGCCAACAACAGTAATCTGAACTGACCGTATAGCTTTAGGCGTTCAGTTTGTCGTCTTCGGCGTGACCGTGTGTAGCAGATGTGGAATTACGTGAAATCATTTTGGTCCGTTGAACATGTTAACATATTGTGGTCCCCGAAGTGCAACAGGTGTCAACTATCATTGAATCCGTTTTCTGAGCAAGAGTGGTCTGCTGGCCTATCTGTTGTAGAATGCAAATGTTGAAAGCTCTCATGTGAGCTCACACCCTACGCCTAAGCAGCGAACCAAAAACGGCGTAGGAAGTAAGACTTTCTAGGACAGTGTGACCAAGGTTGGCTATATCTGTTCCGGACCTTTCAGAATTGTCTGAAACTGAGTATAAATTTTAATAAACAAAGACAATGGGATAGGATAACAGTAGCATATTTTCGCCAATCTATCCTGCAGATAGAAAGAGCCCGTTTTCTGTGCGAGATAGTGCATTGGATTAGTATTGTTGCGAAAATTCACGGTTACGAAGTGGGGTTAGAAGTCGTCAGCGCACTCATACCCGAACAACAGAATAGGTTTTTCTATCATAGTTTCTGGCTCAAGGGCTCGTAATACGGAAGAGCAGGTAGGTGGCAGTGTACTAGAACTAGTCATTTTTCCATGATAATAAACCAGGATTATTCCAACTCCCAGGAGACCAATTCGTTGGCTCTCTATCCATTTGCTTGGCCTTTCTGATGTGATTATCGAACCGTCCAGTTTAGTCCGCTAAGTTCGTTAAAATCTAGTGGTGTATTGAACCCGGTTTCCACATTTTAATTGAAGAGAACAGGCCTATCAGTTGGGGTTTTAAGCGGTCAGATTTCATATGAGGTCTTTTTCGTTCATGTTTTTTTTAAATAAAAATTATCTTCTATGGGTTATAGACATGTGTTCGAATGGTGCCTTTTCAGAAATATTATTCAAGCTTTCTTCGTCCACTACTAGGCAGTTGCCTCGGAAATCGCCGCGGTAGTTTTGTCCAATTTCTGTATATGTATACTAACTACTCAGTAATTTGTAAGTGGTATGTTCTTTTCAAACAATTCACCTGGGATTAATGAGTCTGAGCGCAGAACGGCATGTCTGCGCCTGCCGATTTGAAAGGTTCAGAAATTCACTGTGTATCTTATCTCCGCCAAATGTTCCGCTGTTTACTCCAGCCGGTGTTTTGATAATTTTTGGCACAACCAAAATTCGCACATTTTAATTTACTGACTAGAAGCCAATGTACATCAATAAACCAGGTAATTTAGTAAATGGTTAACTCCTATGTTAACGGAATGTTTTTATGTATCTGTTTCTTACAGCTGTTTTGTATTCGTTTGCCTTTTTCTTGAATCTACTGGGTTTTCACCATGACTAGCTGGCTTCCCTATTGTTTGTGCTCGTGTGTATTCTATGCTGTTATTTACTGCCTACCCGTCAGTTACGTGCTTCCAAACCATATGTTGAAAGTGATCTCTGAACTACTCCCGAGAGAAAGCTCTGGCTTATTCGCCTGTTGCAATCCAATTCCTCCTTTGGTTCGCAAATATGTCCACGATTTGCACAAAATCGTTTTGGATGCTCGCAATCGGCCAATTGAAGAGTTGGTGAGTTTCCTTCTCCCATGATTGAAGCTGAATATAAGTTTTATCTATTTCAGAATTTTCTGTTAGACTTTTACTACATAGAGCTTTGGATAAACGCCTTTGCAATCAAATGTTTGCTGATTGCCTTCAACCTTTTATATGATTCTTTCATTACGTGGTTTGGTTCTGAGGAAATGGTATTGTCTTTCTTTAAAACTGTGCTACTGCTTCGTCATTTTTTTCTCATGTAGCTCCGGGGTCAGTTTTTTATTTATTTACAGTCCGGTTTCTTTTGTAACCTAGTTGCATTGTCATGTCTATGTTTCAGTTAAGGTATTTTGTCATAAATATTTCGCACAAACTTTATGATATTTTCTTTACTAATCCCTATCCTTCCTGATATAACCGGTCATCTCGAATTTATGATGTACGAAAACTGACGAGCAAACAACAGTTCCAGATGGAATTGTGTCGTGCTTAAATTACAGTATGCCTTACCGGAAGGAATATGGTGCATGTACGGTTTTCGTTCACGTATGTCCTACGATAGAATGGATAGTCAGCAGGCTCCTTTTCCACTAGTTTTTTGGCTCGAGTAATGTAACAGATAGCATTAAATTGTATTCACGGTGATGCACACACATTATCTCTGTCTATGTCTGATAATTTACTACTTCGTTTGATTTCCCTGTCCGATTAGCTCACTAAGACTTGGACCATGTTTAACGGACACTTTCGAAACTTACGAAAAATGGGCACCCTTTGTTCTCATTTATTCCGGCACACAAGACATTAGTTTCAAGTTAATGTTTTATGTTCGTCAGTTTCATTGCATTTTCATTTTTTCTCAGCCAACTATCTCCGATCCGAGCACCGCTGATACGACTGGACCCGAAACAGACAGTTTGGCCCTTCTGGAGACGGATCCTTCGGCAGGTGTTGGTTCTCAAGGCGCAGCGCCATCACATGATCATTCTCATGAGTTCGATCAGTCGGCACAGTGCACACGCGAAACTGTGGGTAAGCAATCTGTGGTATTCCGTAAATAACCGTTATATCGTTTATTTTGAAGAGCAGTATACACATCTTCGTTCAAGGGAAGAACAAACGGTGACACCAAAATTAAGCAACAGATATGTAAAAAGGTGAATGTGAAAACAGACTGTCAAATGTGGGACGCTGCATAGTTAGCAACACTGAACAGTTGACGAGTCCTCTCACAAGAGTAGCAAGCGTTAATAGTTCAGTCATCAAATGAAAAGTTACTTGTGCGGTATGTAACAAACGGATTTTAGAATAGGAAAAAATACACGAAAAAATAATTTAAAAAAGAAAATAAGATAAACGGTCAGTCTCACAAAATCAAAAGCTCTTCAGGGCACAGGGGTGCTATCACAGTCAAGGCTCACGCATCGGGACAGAAAAATGTCCTTCATAGTGAGACAACTGTCAGAGAGGTGGCAACAGTTAACGCCAGGTTCCCCGCATAAATGTGTCGTAGGTTTTTAGGGAACCTAGAACAGTCAGTAGACATAAATCCGTGACTGCGTAAGAGGGCAGTCCCAGTCGAAGAATGGCGCTACATGAAGAGGGAAATATAATACCGCGAAAAAATGATCACAGGTGAATGAGAAACAGAGTTCACATCACAGCCCAAAGTATGGAGGACCGATTGAATGGCGGCATTATGAGAGTCGGTTCTGTACTTCGCGACCTTGTCCGTCCAGGCAAGTTGGCTTCGGTAGTCATCCACTATACTGACGTCAAGCAGCACCGTCACGAACCGCGATCACATCGGGTTTGATGAACGAGCTCGTCGTTGGTACTCGCAACTCCTCGAAGACTGTATAGCCCAAGTTGCGCAGTCGTTTCGCCAGGTCTTTGGCCACGCGGTTGTGTCGAGCACAACGCACGTCATGGGTGATCCAGCATGATTGCAGAATATGAGCAAGGCTTTCTGGTTGACCGCAGTTGCCACGGCAGAGAACTGAGTGGTCACTTCGGCCACCTCGTGAATTTCGGACCTTAGTCCGCAAGAGATTACATCTGAGCTGGATGGCACGAATAAAGATTCTGGGGAAGATGCGGTCTGGATTGAACAGCCAACGATTAGAGAGTGGAGAGCGTGACACTTCCTGAAGACCACGGTTGTCTAGTATCCACACCGCATGGACTTCCTCCTTGTTCGTCACCACTACACCCTGAACGCGTACCGGGACGTTCACCTCCCTCAAGATAGGGCCAAACGAATTATCTTTGACCACATTCCGCAAAACTGGACACTGACTGGAGAGAAGTCTCTCCACTCGAGATTTGCGCGAGATGGGAATAGTGGTGGACAAACTCGGGATGCCCAGACCACCCAAACGAATTGGGTGTGGATGTAGCTGATTGGTATGTCTTTAGGAAGGCAGAGCCACTGTCGAACAAACTGTCGTACACGCGAAACTGTGGGTAAGCAATCTATGGTATTCCGGAGCTAACCGTTACGTAGAAGCTTCCCTTCGGTACACATTAATTTCAGACTGTCGGGTGTGTTGTTGGCTTATCGTTGCATGTGCATGTTGAGACAGTGTAGTCCCAAGAACCGACTTAGTTTAGAATATGTGTGCTTTGTTTACAGAAATCAACCCCGGTTGAATATTTCCTAGTAAAATAGTCACTGTTCTTGTTCATCTTAATTGCCGTGAGGCAGCAGGTAACGTCGTGTTAATCAATCCCTTACGTGAATGGAATGACCATTCACTCATGTCATTCACGTTGGTCACTAGAGTGCCCGTCTAAATTTTTGTCACTTTCAATCCCTGACCTTATTTATCGGTTGATGTATTATTTTTCTCCAGTATAGTCTAGCTATTGTTTTTTTTCTATAGCACTGAAATCCTCTCCGTCTCCGCTTGGTCTGGCTCTTTCTTGTTCCCGTCCGACTTTGTCTAATTATCCCAAAGTGAGTTCTCGTGTCTCATTTTTCTGATTTGTTCTACGTTTCCCGCAGTTTGTACACCTGCTTTATATTCTGCCGTTGGATCTATTAAATGATCGCATAAAAACCGGATATTGTGAGGTGGGCGCTCGTCTCTTTAATAGCATCGTTTAGAATTTATTACTACCTCCTTTTGCGAATACAGCATGCTGTGCTGTTTAATTTTAGACGCAGAATTAGTTTTGTGGCTTCTATATCACACTCCTGATCACAGTCCAGTCGTATGCCAATTGAATGTTTTCAGATTGTTAAACGTGAATTGAGTGCATTCGAACTAGTCTGCTCGATAGTTCTGCTGTTGGCAACGTTAACACACTACCACCTAGCTGAAGTACGCCCAAACTGCAAGTTTGGGCGACCGATGTGAATGAAGTTCAGTTGACAGTAATCCTCTTCATATGTTTTTCGCATCTCTCATCTAGCAATATATCTATGCAACAGTGTTACGGACGCTGAACTGTCAAACAAATTCAATCCTCCATATTCACATCATGACATGAATGCATTTTTTGTGGGTTCCACACATAAGGTTGGACAATCGTCCTAATATAAAAAATTGAGAATCCAATGTCGATATGATGAATTGTGTGGCGGTATAAGCGGTTAAACAGGACAAGACAGCACGGTTTACATCGTTCAGCTGGCATGTGATATGGCGCGTGTGTGAAATGCATTGCACTTTCCAGATAACAAATCAGCGTTCCACGATATCATGGTTCGGTACCAGTTTAACGTTGGTCTATATCTACAGAGTGGTTCTAACCAAACGAACCACCGCAATGGGGAGACAATAGGAATCTTGCACTAATGTTCAAACATTATCTAGTGATTTGTGTTGACAAGCTTCCTAGCTGAATTGCGTCAACGAACTCAATGCACATAAGTGAGAAATAGCTTTTCTTGCTAGAATAGGGGATGTGCTCTATCTGGGTCGCGTCTCACAGCTCTATCGTCTCGGAACGTTCCTACTCTCTTGACTTATCGATTTTTGTTGGCCTACCTCCGTTGGATATCTGTTTTTATATTCCATCGCACAGTAGCTGGAATAATGCAGTATTCCATTATCACTTTCTTTGTCAGTGCGGTCTGCTTGATTCAAACTATCCTGTAGAGCAATACTGGGGTGCTGTCGTGTGTATGATGCCTAATTTCGCCCACTTTTTGTCTTCTAGCTTCTCATTGTTATATGACAGTTAAGCATCACCATCACGCGAACGTGTGGTTCAGACACCAGACACCTTCAGGTAACCACATTCACCTCTCAGCGCCGACGGTTTGCATACCCTCTTCCGTATACCGCTGATTCACTCAGTTATTTCTCACACAACCTTGCATCCGATACTTTTTCGGTTGCCCGACTCTTCACACTTCTGTCGAGCTCGGCATGTTGATGGTCAAAGGTCGGAAAATTTGATGAACCATTGGAATGCGGAAGGCAAGCAAACTGCTAGTTTGGATAACGAAATTCTCATGATTTCTGAGAACGGTTTTACTGGGGTGGTTGGGACGTTATGCAACTGCGGGAAGTTGTGCGTCGAATGTTGGTAGTAGACGCCTGTTGAAAAACACGATACATAAACCCAGGGGAATTCAACTATTTACCTAGGAGCCGTTTCGGTTTTCGTCATGGATTCCCCAGTTTCACTATGGGTTTCCCACATTAACCTGCATCCTTGAAGAAAGTTTATTGTTCACAGTTTTAGTACTAGGAGAACATGGACGAACACATTTCACAAGCAGGCATTTTTAGGGTGGTCGATCTGTTTTTCGAATTATGTTCGGTAGAACAGTTATTTGGACTGATAAGTCACGATCGAATGAAACGGTACACAAGGAGATCTCAAGGTGAGAGGTTTGAACAATCACACAATACAAGAGGATAGTAGTTCCGTCTAGTGTGAGTCACTGTCTGGTTAAGTGGGCTGAGTGAGTTGGTCTTCGTAGGTCACGTCGTCAATACTTCCGATCGATAACCCCGTCTCATCGTTAAACCTTGTGCGAGCGTTCCAACTGCTTCACCTTATTGACTGCATTACCTGGCCCGCTCATTCATCTTTCCTTACTCCCATAATACATTCTGGAAAACCACAACTGAGTGATTCGTGGGACGCTGCTGATTCCCTCTCATTCGAGATCGGCGTTTTTAACAGCGTGGCAGCAAGTAGGTGGATAATTAATCGCCAAATTTGTCAACAGCTTGCAATGTAGAGTTTATGCAGTGATTGTCAACACGGTCGAACCAGTTTGGCATCACTGCATAAGCGCGAAAACTGTTCTTTTGAAAACATTCATGTTTCTATCTTATCGTTTGTAATGATCTGGATATGTTGTTGAGTAGGGAACACGTTGGTTTGTATAAAACTCAGCATGTCGACTGATTGCGGAGCTTCACGAAGGATCATTCAAGCGTTCAATCTGCAGAACAATTTGATAGCGAAGGTTGTACTTTACTTGTCTGATCAATTTGACGCAAGCTACTTTCTGTTTTTCGCGCCTAGTCTGTTCCGGTAGCAACTCTACTTGTCACTGTCCATTTTTTGTCTAATGCCGGATTGCCATTTTAGGACATTTATTCTCCCACAATGTCAGCGGGCGCGAACAATATGTCAGTGACCAGACAGTCTATAACGTTGTCTCATTTTGCTCTTCTTACACCACTCTTTCCTGAATGGCACATGATTTCGATCCGTGACAGTCTTTGAACTAATTGGAGATCGGGCCAAAGGTTCATCGTAACTGCTGATTTGCTTCATGTTGCTTGCCTCACGTGTGTTTTTCATGTTGGTTGTCGTAGTCGGTAGTTTGAACGTTAGAAGATGTCATCGGTTTCGACAGCGCGATTGTTGCCGTTGTTTACCCGGGTTGCCTGTGAAGTAGGAACAGTTAATAAAGTGGGATAGTGGGAACCACAATAAAGTTTACAAACGTTTTCTCTCATGTTTAGCTCACTTGTTCGTCTGCAGCGTGTAGGCATCTTGATGTTATGTGGATGTAGACATAAATCCTGTCTTTACCTTTCGTCGTCGTAGATTTGTTGAGGGTTAGCACCAATCACTTCTATATTGTTGTCCATGATGTTAATGAAGTCGGCGTTGATCACGTACATGTACACTGGACTGATGACATTAACCCTTGTCTAGCTTATGCATTCTAGGATTTCTAACTCGCTCACCTGACCTAGTTTGGGAGTGAAGCTATGTTAGTAAGTATTATTGTCACATACATTCGGTTCGCTTCAAACATATCAAATCAGATTAATCAGTAACTGCTCTCAATAACGCCCTTTGAACGTGTCTGAATTGACCATCGTACTATTTTAGACGTTTTTGGAAAGGTATGGGCAATCTGATGATGACTAGACTATCCGCTCCATACCCTGTCGTTTGTTGACTGATGAAACATTTCGGTAGTCCGCCTCGCTGATAATGCATTCATCAGTACATACTGTCACTCTGTTCAACTCGTTGTCCGTGCTTATTCCCGAGTCAACGTTCGTGTTGCTGTTGATTTCCACATATCAGTCACACCGTGTTGTTTAGTCCGCTTCATACACGCACACACCTGTGGTATCGAACTGTGCCCGGTTGTTGGTTCAAAATAGAGTGTACTGTGTCCCTGTGTAATCTATTTTGCCTTAGGGTTTGAACATTCAACACAGCGTGTGAACTCAGGCTCCGGTATCGTTATTTGTACACGTTAGATCACACAAAACTGTCTGATCGTATTGCTGATGAAGTGATCTCTGGGTATGCGTATTTTGTTGCTTTATATTGCCAGAGTTTGACTATAGCCGAAAAAGAGTAGTCAGATGAATTGTGATTTCATCCGTGAAACTGTGTAACACGCCGTGGCTTGTGCAGGACTATGCTATGGAACTAACTATATAGCTTTTGCACTTTTGTCATCCAGGAAACAATAAACGAGACTTATTACGCTATTCTCAAACAGATGGCACTCCGGTCACCAAACGAGCGACCGTAGTCATCGCAGTGTTTTCACTAAGACCGAAAATCACGTACAATCCACGACAAAACTACACGATCACCTTCTTATGAATATTTCCGTTCATTTAAATCTAGAGCCACATTTTGCCGATCAAGATTTCGTAACCCACGGTATGTTCCGTGTTCTGGACCCTCAGTTAAAGGTCTGTTATTTGCAATATCTTGAAAGTAGCGGCAATTAAATTATTTGACCACTTTGGTTTGCATTTTTCAAAGAGAACCTTCTAGGATGCTCTTCCTTCTAATTGCTTCAGAGTCGCGATGCACTATTTTACAAGTGCACCGGCAGGACTTGGGTTCACATTATTCTGTCCCTTTTACAGTTTCTGTAACCTCCCCTTGGAGTCGTAGACTGTAGTATTCTTTTACACCGAATGGTTGAGTGTGCCCGACCAGTTGTCGTTGGAATTTGATGATTGCCACACACTAGTCGTTTCAAGTATTCCAGGGAAAGCAACCATATTTCTGGGATTTTGTACTGATTGAAGACAGCTTTTCCCCCACGCCTTTGAAGGGCCTGACTGCTTTTGAATTTCCATATTGATTAGTATTCAAAGTGATCTGCTCACTTACTCTCTGCATCACCATGGATCGCCTGTTCCTGGTATTCGCGCTAGAATATGCCTCATCCTTTTGAAGTTCATATCACCATGATACGCTGAAGCCATTAAGATTGGAATTCTTTCCGCTTCAGAAGACATGGAGTGTGAGCCTCCGTCAATTTTAAACGACACTGTTCATTGCCGATGACCACAAACCTAATATTTCATCCTAGGGCTCTCTCTCAATGCATTTCTCTTCATTGTTGTGTAGATTTTCAGTGCACTGTTGACTTCGTTAAATCAAACGCGTATCCAGGGATTCTGCATCTGTCTTGTTCGAATAAAATTAACAAACCTCCACCCTTAGTGTTCATCCGCGGCAGTGAGCAAGTCACGAAAAAATCGATTGTGTACTTTGATTTCTGGTGTCGTTTGACCGATCTGTCTGGTCAGATACATTTGTCCAGACGCTAACATGTCACCTTTTCAGGTTGGTCAAGCGCTACATCTCGTAACACGACGGAATTTTGAGATTACCTATTTTCACGAATGTGCTGCACATCCTGGTCTGTACCTGCTCTTCGGTTGGCATGTACTTCTGAACATTTGGTAAAAATTATGCATGTCCCAGGTATGAGATTACACTGTTCACCTAAATCTTATGTGATACCATTGAGTACCATGGAGTATTTGATATCGTTAGTCACACAACGTTATGTATGTTTCGGTCTATATATCAAAAAGTGAAACTATGAAAACGGCTGTTCGTGTCACACTTTTTCCATGTACTTCTGATTTGGCTTGCATGTCGTGTACGCCTGCGCTGGGAGAACGCACACTTATAATGCACAGTCTACGATGGTTGATCACACACTGCGCATGCCAGCTGAATGTTTACCGTATCGGACATTGTTTGTCGACAATATTTGGATAAAACTACTTGGTGATCAACCAACGACATGGCCCTGCAGTATAAAGGCTCCGTTAGATAAAGTGAGTAGGTATCACTTGCCAGGTTGGGGACTGTGATCATTCTAACCCCCGGTTAGAAACGTTATCCGGCTGACACTATACTACACTTACTAGCGCGGCTGTATCTACAACATATCCACTTTTACTCTTTTCATGGTAAATGTTCTCGTGAGTAGCCCATTTCACAGCTGCGGTCGAGCTGGTGGCTGTTATGAACAGTTGGTGTGATCGTTGTTATTTGTACAACTTCCTCCATTCAATTCACTGAAACTAAACGGGTGTCGAATTTTGTGGGTTTAGTTTGGTAACGAGAATGACTGCGTAAAGTATCGTAACAACTACGTAAATATAGTAACGTATGACGTTAGTTTTCTCGCAGCGTACGTATCCTGCCATGGTACGTGGTGCATCGGTTTTGATCACCAGTGGCTCCAGTCACAAATTCTTTAATTTCAGTTCAAAGCTTGCATCGGTCGGCCCGCATGTATCCGATAGGCATATTTCATGTAAGTAGCATTCTATATATTATATACTTTCGATCTGTCAATTTTTTCCCCGACCACCCCTAGAATTCTAGTGTGATCCGCGGAAACTATTATTTGTACACGGTTGATGCCATTATAGATTAATTTTCACTTTTTCCTGTATACCTCTTTGCTCCGACAGGGTTTATTAAAAATGTGGCCTTCCACGCTAATTGATCCGAATCGGTCGTTATTGAAAACGGTAAGACATCACAAAGATCACACGAGCCTCAGTGTTTGTATTCGCGTTTCTTGACACCGGTGTTATTCAACCATCCTTCTGTAGCTTTTGCAGATACTTTCAACCAGTCATCAGGCTTCTGTGGATACCGATTCGCAAATGAAATGTGATACCAACGAGATTCGTCCAGCACATGTGCAAGCTTTTGTACAGCCTCGACAAAACCCAGGTAACCTGAATTAGTGGGTGTGTGAAATCCGTTCAACATGTTTTTTCGGACGAATAGCTTCTTGTTTTTCAGCAATCTATCCAAACAACGTTTAGAACAAAGTTATCAAGGCATTCTATTCTCTTTTGACCGTCTGCAATTGGTCCATATAAGTGTACTTTTACTCCGTTATGTTTACTCGTCAACCATGATTGTTATGGTGTATACAGTGCCGGAACTCTCGCCAGTCATAAATACTCTTTTGCGAGCACGTGTCCGTTTCCACAACTTGTTACAAGTACATTTTGCTGGATGGATTGTTTTCGTGACTAAGTGACAATAAGTAAACATTTTAAACCTTTACATCAAAAGGTATTCTGTATTATATGAAATACTGGGTTGAACGCCATCAGACTACCCAGTTCTAGACGGAAGTATTTGGAGCAGTCCAGGCTTGAACTAACAACCCTGTAATTGATTGCCTGTCTCATTATCACTAGTGTAATGCGGCCTTCTAAGTTATCAAATAGATGTAGCTTTCTTGTTTGGTTCAGGCTGCCTTACAAATGCGCCTTTCTAGGTCTTAAGCCTTAGGTCTTCCTAAGCCTTGAGTCCACTCAGTTTCCATGTGCATGATTGAGCCACAACGGGCGCAGCGTAATCTATGTGTTGAAAACGATACAACTTTTTAAATTGTAGTCGAAACCGTTATCAAATTGGAAACCGAAGACACTACTGAAACCTTTGTTCCGGTGAAAGCAAAGAAAACCAAGAACCTGAGCGAACAAAGTCCGATTACAATTGATTCCAATACAATGGATGTCGCTTCAGGTTCCAAATTCGATTCTGATGAGGTTCTCATACTGCAGGATGAGATGGTATGCGCATTACAAACTATCGTGATTTTGTTAACCTTCACTCCGTTTATTGTTGATTGCGGGCCTCCGCTCTGATTTTATTTAAACTTAAATAATTGAAACACATAAATACTTGTTAAAACACAACAACGGAACAATCACATGGATTCTTCATTGTGTTTCGTGTTGCGACATGCGAACATCCCTTCGTTTGTTAATAAAGGTGAACAAATCAACCTGAGGTTGTGTAAAAACATACATTAACCCAAGTAATTATACTGACCATTAGGTCGCCAAGCTAGAATTTGATTCTATACAGTTTCTATACTGGTTATGAAGGTGAGACTACATTTGTATTGTCTTACACAGTTTCTGCCATACCACGTATCATCCATTCCATTTGTCTCAATCCTCTTTGTAAAGTTCATCCCAAGTGATCTTTAGCTCATTTTGTGTTTAGCTCTAGATTTTGAGCGCATAACAATTGGGTTCGCCTTATTTATGAACTGATCCGCGGTTGAGACATGTTCATCGTTAAACTATTAAGTGTTGACTGATGGCTTGACCGTTCGTGTTATTTGAACTCCTCTTTCCGATATTGTAGTGACATGAAAAGAATAACCGTAGCGTTAGTCGTCGGTTCGATTGCAGATGTTCACGTGTTGTCAGATATCAAGATGCTAAACGAAATACTCTCTCTGATTGTGAGTCTTGACTGACCTGGCACGTGCAGATCGCAGTGTGCACATGCTGACCAGTTTTGTCCATAGTTCATGAGGCCAGAGTGTAGTTTTGTCGATTCTCTACTCTTCTGTCAACTCCCGCTACTTGCTTATTTTTCCAACATTTTTAAACGATTCAAGCCGTATTAATGTTATACACTATCCCATTATGTATACTACTGTCTACGCAGTGTTTTGTGTTGTTCGCTTTTTTAACACCAATAATATCTAGGTTCCTGTTCCGTACTCTTTTAGCCGTCCAGATCCAAACGTAATCAGCGGCATCGTGGGGACAAAAAAAGTAATGACATTTTAAAACCCTCAATTTCGAACTCAACTCCGAGGTTCGTACTTCTCCAGGAAGTGTCTTCGGTACTGAGGATAATGTTATCGAAAATGACACTGCGGTTCTCCAAGGTATGCAATCCTCCTTTGAGTCTTCCGCTTCTAAAATATCGAATCCACCAATGAATTCTAAAATATATGGTATTAAAATCCCATCACATTGGAGCTTTCATTCCAATTTCTTCTCCCTTACATCAGTATTGTTCAGTCCTTGTCGGCGTTGTATTGTTGTGTTGCTGATTGGAAAAGCTGTGGTATGCGACTGCGTGGCGTATTTCAGATTGTCGTCAATTTTCGTAATTAAATTCCTTAAGAACTTGCCCCGTCGCAAATATTGTGAACTGTGACAGTACGATCTGGTTATGCGTAGCGCCACGCCTACGGGAATGGCCGTATTGGTTCCAACACAGACAAAAAAACTGTTTTCCATGTGTACCTCTCGATCCGATACTGATTCTCAGCATCGCTTTTCGGCTTCGTTCAAGCAGGAATCCTCGTTGGACAGCAAAATAATTTATCGGTGTTACTGAAAGTTGAACTTGTGAATACGCAATATCGGGTGTCACTTTAGACACCACCTATACGGAGTGCTGTGTATACGAGGGATGACGCATGAGACTAATGCACCCGTAATTCAGTAGGTACACCACTTTATCGCGGCTCTGGACCATCTGCGACAGATTTTCGAACGAGATTTGTTTGGCTTCCTTAGACTCTCAGTATTAGAGCCAGTAATACGAATCTCCCTAGTCTATGTCATACGATGACCACCTCCTTGCTGCCTCTTCCACCTCGGCCTACCCAGCCAATAGCTTGATAGATTTTGGATGAGTGTTTTTAAGGACCTCTCCCAGGTTTTGCAACATAATGAAAACTATCCATCTTATAATCATTGAGGTATAAGACTTGGCTCTGTTACCTAAGTGTGTATTTATGCGATCTGTTTATTTTGACCAATCATCAGAACTTCTTGTTCGGTCTGACGCATGTAATTTAGATAGTCTTGGTGTCTCTCATTTTCTTTTGGCTGATTCTTTAGCAATTTTAATCTGAAGTTCCACAACACTCTCAGCCTCATTTTCAGCACGGTTACATTTTAACAGCTACCTTCGATAGTATATGTACCAGTTTTTTGCCGGTTTTTCGTGTTTCTGTTCTACACCTCCGAGAGTGCTACATGTGCACTCGGTTTTGAAATCACGGAGTGCATCGTTCGTCCGTGAGTCATCCAAACGAGGAAAAGCTGTCTCTATGTCTGACTGATGACCGATGTGACTTCTGATCAGGCCGAGCACACATGCCCCCAGTCAAATTGATCCTGTGACGAATGCGCGTGCACAAGTGGGTTTAGCCGAAATCAGCGTAACGTGGATACGCCGTGGGTTGGCACGCACTGACTGCTACTATCGGCCATGTTCTGTTACCGTGTTTACGTCCGTGATTTTTGTAAGATGTGTTTGACAGGCATGATTCATACGAGACCTTTAACTAGTGCAGTTTGTTTCACTCGACAATAAAATGAAGAACACTTTGTAAATTTTCTCGTCATAAGTTTTGCTGATCGCCGTACCGTTATTCGTTTATGAATGTTCTATGAATGGATGCATTTTTGACAACACATATAAGCCCTCACATGATACTTGAAGCTGATTGCTTCGACGTTTTGCATATTAATTTGATGTCCGAACGATCATAATGTTCTGGGTGTTTTGCAGTCCGATCTGCCTGTTCCTGTCCTTTCTGCTCTATTTTCCAGTCAAACCAAGTCGCAAGCGTCTTCGGGAGGGAAACGTTGGCCACACATTGCGGAAAACTCCCATCAGACGCAGTACTCGTTAGTGGGTATGTTACAGCTTGTGTTCGTTTTTTTTATGGCATGAGTTGATTGCTTCTTCTTTTCGGAAATTTGACACGAGATTATTCCTCGAAGCTACTTCAATCGATCTTCTTGTTTTATCAGCTTGCTTACTTAGGGAGAGCTCCTGGAGCGAACCAAAATCCCACTGCGGTATGTGCTTCGTATAATTAGGCTGCGCGTTTATTAGTCTTCTATTAACGGACTGAACAGTGTCTCTCGTCTTTTGACTTCACTGCCTTCCTTTGGTTTTGACGTTCAAGTTTACTGTACCATGCCTGATTATGTGAGAAGATAATGCATCTTTTCATTAAGGAAAGAAACAAACAACAACGGGGAAATGGTTGTTTGAACACATTACTTCAGGTGCATTTATGTGGACAATGTGAATTTACAGTGAATGACATAGAACGGATCAACGAAATCACAAACCAGAAGAGTTTGATTTCGAAAAATGCATCAGCTGATTCCGTACCAGAAGAGGTATTCTCAGTATGTGGGAGAGTCAAGTTCGAGAGATAACAGTGATTCGGTGGATTCATGGATATTGAGTGGAATGGAGTTGTAGGTCTCGGGTAGAATAGAACAGAAGAAAAATGCGTGAATTCTTCTTCAGTTTTTTGCGCACAACAACCATCTATTTCCAGCTTTCGACCGTGCTCAAAAGATTTTTGGTTCAGGCTGTCGTTTCTGACAGGAATGCATAAAATGACAGGTTAATGAAGAAGTTCGAATGTATCAGGAAGAAAAAATAGAAACTCGTGCATCAGCAATTTCACGGATACTGGCCCACTATCAACCACGACCTACCACTTTGTCCTAGAGTTTCGATCAGCAGTGTAGCTCCTCCTTCTCAGCGGGCGGTCAAGGATTTCATAGGCCGTGCCCATGTCATCACCTTGATACTCGAGAGGTCAACCAGTTTTAACTGATGACACCATTCCCATTCATTAGCACGTAATGCTTGCTTCTAACGGTTGGTCATTAATGTTCCACGGTACTTCAGAATTTATGCTTCGGGAGCATCCATCAGAACAGCGATCGATTATGTAGTATTGACGTTGTGACCAGCAGTGCTTCGTTTTGGAGGGCGTCGCGTTTCATTCCCGCTGAATGTCACTTGCCAGCGGATGCAGCCACGGGGAAACGAATTGATGCTGCGACTCATAGAGAACCTGCTAGTTCGCCTTTTGGTGAGAGTACAAGCAACCTAGTTGGTTACAAGAACAAGACCATTGCTACTTCACTATGAGCACGTTTTAATGTTTCTAAACGTATTCGTCAAAATACCACCCTTGAAAAAAGCTAGATATCGACAGCTTTCTTAAACGTCTACACTTGGATTTTTTAAAGAGTTGATTTCCCCAATTTTTGTTGAAATTCTCGGGGAATGTGTTAGCATGAACAGTTCCGTGCAACAATGACCTTTCAGTTGGTGGTCATTCCGCGAAACCTCTTATTCAAGCCTAACGCGCAACTAGGGTGAAAAAAGTTCATATAATGCCCCGCCCCATTGAATAAACGGTGTACTGAGGATACCTTAGATCACTTTGAACGGCATCTAGCTGAAACATCTCTTGCTTGTACTCCCAATTCTTAGAGGGGCTTGAGGGGATGGAGTGGAGTACCTCAGGTTTCATTTCACTGTTAAGTTCGTCCAGTCACAGACGTACAATCGACGTACGGTTTATATACCTTCAGTTAGTTATAGTTCATGTCGTTTGCATTATCGTGGTGCCTGTTTTGACTTAGTGAGCTCACCAGTTAAGCTAGCCGATAAACATCACAGTTATATTAGTTATGAATTTTGTCTCAGACTATCTTCGTAGCCCTTTGGTCGGGGTATCGGTTGGTTTTGTTCCTATGTCTCATTCTATTGCATAAAACCAATTTGTCTAATTTTCCTCTTATTGATTAAATGGTTCCTTACTCGGTGACCTCCAGTCTTGTTTTCGGAAACATACCAGAGATTTGTTCCATTTGCTGTTGTTTGCGCTAAACACAAAAGTGATACCGTTGTCTGACAAACGCAAACCTCTACTTGTCCTCAGACTCTATTTAAGCTTGCCACATTCAGTTTGCGAATATTTATGCAGGTAGGTCAACACACAGCTCTTGCACGTACTTCGGAGATCCTCATCATTGATATCGTTTATTTTGCTGAAACAAAACTTCAGGATGCTAGCGCAGCTTTACACCTTCAATCTCCATTGGCTACTCCACCGTGCGCGTACAATGTACGTTTATCTGAAGACTGTGGCTTTAGTCTCTGGTCAAGCCGGTGTCGAAATAGCCATAAACATGTACACAGAAACGACGTTGCTTGACTCAACGGCCGTCTTTGTGCTGTCAGACTCGAAAATACAATCATCCGACTTGCCTGCTGTAGCCAATAAAGTTGACTTAGCATCAACATAGATGCAGTCTCTTCTATATCTACTGAACGAAGTATCTTTTTGTTGGGAACTATATCCGACCATTGAATGCTCAGGGTGTGCCTTGACGATTGCAGATAAAAGTGGTTTACACGACTGTGCAAAAGCCTGTGCAGTATTATAACTTTATAAACAAGCAGCTGAGTTTTCGCCTACTATTAGATATAGTATTCAAAGTGTCCGAAAGCATTGTCAATCTCGACCTTGTGGGCTTCCAATTCGCAGTCAACTAATTGCTACTCAAGTAACAGGATTCTGAGCATCTATCTACGTTATCCCTATCGATACGGATTCCAGATGAACACGTAGCACATTCTTCCGGGGTAGGCCGGAAAAAATATTGTCTTACTTATGTTGCCAAACTCGGTTGCAGCAATTGCGAAATCGGTGGACATTCGCTTCAGTTAACCTTCACCGTACACAAACAATGCACCGTTGTCTACAAACTGTAGCATGCCGAGGATCCAGTTGCGTAATGGGTTTGAAGCACTGAAACGTCATATTCAACTGACGATCATCCATGCGATATTTTTGAGCACCGTTCTCCAAATTATGTCTTTTCTTCGGCTCTGTCTAATTTGGATTTGGCTGCAGTACTAACACTTGCTCTCCAAAACTCTGTTCATGCCTGAAAACGGACATGCACGCTTGTCGCTCTTATCTTTACACAAGTTTACCACATCCTGAAGGCTTTCAGGGACGGACCACCAAAAACGTCCCGAGACCCAGGAAATCTTTCATCCGGAGTAACCATCAGTGTTGCAGCCTATGAAATGAGGCGTTATCTGAGTTTCTAGATGCGAATTCCATAGGTTGCCATTAGACTTCCCAAAAGAGATTAAAACTGATGTACACAGAATGTTGCTTATTGGTATCGACGTTTTGCTAGCTTTTCACTTAATCCGGCAGATTTGGTCCAATGTCACCTGTTAACGTCGCGTACAGTTCAGTGCTGTGCTTCGTTGACAGATGGTATCCATCGCATGAATTGTGAGGGCTCAGCGGGTTGGTCTGCTTACATCATGCTTAAGCAAAAAACCTCGACTGTGGGATTTCATCACGACATTGTGCGTGGCTGACTGGACTACTACCTTAGAACGTGAGTAAAATTAAATAATAAGCTTCGCTCCGCCAATTTGGTGACGATAGTGCCGATCGATGCGACATCACAATCACGCAGAATATGCGGTAGAACTCGCGTTGACACGTGCACCATTATGGGGTGGTGGAGTTTAAAAAATTAGACTGGTTGTAATCGGATCGGCACGTCAGCTGCGTACCGGAATGAAATGAGAACCGTCACAGTGGTTCTTAAATATCGTGCCTAAAACGCCAACACCCCACAGGCTTGTGGACTTCTTTAACTTTATTTGAAACCAGATTTTGCACAAAAGTATTTAAACGTCGAGTCTTTAGCAAAGATACGAGGGAGGTATACGATGGACAACTTGGAACAGGATATTGATTAAATAGGTACATTTTATGTGATTAGACATTTCGAAGATAGGACTTCTGAGGCACTTTTCGCTCAGTAGACTTGTGTGATCGAACTCGGACAGACAGACAGTGAGGCTTTTGAGAGTGTAGGGACATTCGATGGGTAGATGCTTCGACCAACATGAGTATCCCGTGTATTCGTGTGATTCGGAATTCTGTATACTTAGGTCGTCAATGTTTAGCACTTGTATTGGCACAATTAAATTTGATCGGAACTTACTTGAGCAGTGTCAATCTTTAACGTCATAGTTACCTGGGATTCCATATCCCTATTCCATAGAATCCGTTTAATCCACCACAGTGGTCACAAAATCGATCTGCAGTTCGTACATCTGTAACTAGTTCATCTGATCAATGACGCACTAGATTATGCGTGTAGGTACATTGAGAACTAGGCAGCAATATAACAACGCCTAGTTATTTTACTATGTTAGCGTCCTGTTTAGCTGCTAATCGGCATCATAAACGGATCTGTTGCATATAGCAATCATGTTTTGAGGGAAGGGAACTCATTCGTTAACGTGGGACTAACACATTGATTCTCCCATTTAGTGTGTAAAATTGAATCTTTTTGAAAACGAGTGCTTGCTTCTCAACGTTTGGCTTGTGTTTGTAGTAATAATAATAGTAGTTGGCCACATCAATCTTCATAAGATTTTTGTTTGACCAGAAACACAATTCAATCTGGGACTCAATCCGGATGTCCGGATTCTAGTCTGGTCGTTGCAGACCAAACCCAAAGTGTGTTGAGCTTTTGAGTCCGTCACACACTGCCATGTAATGGGCGATTGCTTTTCCGAAATGTGGGTCGAGTTGACATCATTAATGGCCGTAAGGCATGTGGTTTCCTCGCCATCTCTGGCCGTCATTCAAGTCGCGGAACCTGAGCTGATAGTCTCCGAGTGTTAGGCAACCATAGTTTTGCCGTTGTTTTCCGCGTTCAGCTTTTCAGATAAACATTTGGTTGATTTGAGAGTGTGATTGACCTTCACGAACGGAAAACACGCTCATATTCACATAAATCTACTGTTTCTTTATCTACACATTCGTCCATGAGAACAGTTAGGGATACTGTATGAAACTGTTATGGCAGTATGTTCCAAGTCTGTGAGAGCAACCGCCTTCATTTTGATTGTTCTTCTAAGAGGGATCTACGTAAAAAAAAGGTGAATAGCTAGAAATGTCTGTATTAAGTTCGAGGTCGTTCAGTCGTAACAACACGTCTCATCAGTCACAGTCTTCGGGTTGAAACCCCGGTTTATCTCGAATGCTACTGTTTAGCAATATCCACCCCGCGTATGACCCTGTATGTTGTGCAAAAACAGATGCCTCGTGATGTCAATGCTAAAAGCGCGATTTGGCTTGTTTCCGAGATGCTAATTTAAATTATTGGTTTTGAGAGCTGCAGTTTTTGTTGGATACCATTTCGTTGCTAAGACTTTTTTGATTTCCTCTGTTGTAATCTTGGAATCGAATTGTCGTAAAGTACATCTAGTTTTTTTTTACCTGTGGTAGTTAATTGTCTTCTCATTATTTACCTTTCTTTCAGTCTCGCTTGACGAACAATCAGATTGCACGTTTCTCTTCGTGTGCTTTACGTCACACCGTTGTCTGCTCGAATAAACCTTGTTACCATACATCATTGTC
Organism: Paragonimus kellicotti; assembly: GCA_014220965.1. Classification (NCBI taxonomy): domain Eukaryota; kingdom Metazoa; phylum Platyhelminthes; class Trematoda; order Plagiorchiida; family Troglotrematidae; genus Paragonimus; species Paragonimus kellicotti. The sequence continues at coordinate 146,308 of LOND01000220.1, forward strand.
TTCTTTTCATTGTTTTGCGCCCTATGTCACAAGTTATCTACCGCTTGTCTGGTTTTTCTGGTCGCTATGTGTATTCTCGTGCAACTTTCCACTTAAGTGAGTTGTGAGCGTTCACCGGGATAAATACGCTATGAGTTACCGATAATTTTGTTACATGACTCTGTCAATGAATGATAATATCACTTGTTAAAACCGGTAGGTACCAAGACACCACAACTGTATAGTTTGCCTAAAACCCACAAATCAAGGTATTCCTGTGCAGTCCATTTTAGTATTGAACGATTCTGTCTACCGTGAACTGGTTAAATGGTTAGTTGGCATTTTGGAGCCTCCTCGCCAAAAACCAGATGCGTACACCTTGAAAGACATGAATGAATACCATGTATTGAAAATCTGGATATTGCCACAGACATGATGTGTTCTGTTGATGTTAATTCCTTTATTTACGAAACGTACCACTACGCGAAACGATAGATTTCAAATGTGGTTACTTTTTATCCAATTCCATTCATCTTTCAATACGGGCTGACTATTTGAAACGTTTATCCTTACTCCGTACGGAAGACGTGGGATTGTATTTTATGGGTAAGGACTCTCAACAGATGAGTGGCGTAGCCATGGAGAGCCCACTGCCCTGTTCTAGTTGATATGTTCATGGAAAAAGTTGAACAGACTATTTCCAATCATGGACGAACTGATGCTGTACAAGCGGTATGTGAGCAGTATGTTCTTGATTGAACAAAACAAGGAACAGGTGGAGGAAACAGTTAGGACTTTCAATTTCGTCCACCTGAGTTTCTCAGTAACCGTCGAGTACTAAAGTGAGAACAGTTTACTCTTCTAGACATCCTGATTAGATGCCGTTCAGATGGGTCTATAGAACTTCCAGTGTACCGTAAACCAACGTGGACCGGACAATACAGGAATTTAGTGAGTTTTGCTCTCGTTGCATATAAAAGATCTAGTACGCACACCGTTTTAGAAAGCGTCAAGAATATGCTCCCAGGATAGATTACAAGCTGAGCAAACTGTGTTGCATGAAGTGCTTCGTGCTAATAATTTCCCGGAAATGAGGGTGAACTTACTCCTGCGTGAAGTTCAAATGTGGAAGTGCACAAAATAGCTCCCTACATCAAACTCCTCTTCAGAGATGACAGTTTGATGAACATCTCTGTAAAGACTGCCAGTACCGCGTCGAAATGTGTGTATAATGCAGCAAAGCTTGTCCTGCTCTCACAAACGACTAGGTTACCTCTATCCCCGGTCAAAAAGCAAATCCCCGTGTTTTCTACCACTCATTGTATCTATCAGGTTTTCGGTATTTGCGGAACCACTTTCCTTGGTAGGACAGAAAGAACGCTTGAAGCCAGGGCCGAATAGTATATCTCAAAGTGGTTGGAAGTTGCATTAACTCATCCGGTAGTGAGTAACACTCAGCGAGGACGAAACGCCACTTCAGCTGTTGCAAGGAGTTTATCAACCACAGATCACGGCGTCAATATCGCATTTTCATTAAGGTCCTGATGAACGCTCACAACTTCTCAAGTATGTCGAAGCATCGTTGATCAGCCGTTGACAGCCGGTTCTATACACACAAAAACAACTGATCGTCAATCCTTTCGTCAATGGTAAGCTGATTCTGTGGAAGAAACGGAGAACTTCCGTCCAAACTGGGAGTGGAATCTGACCAAATGGCAGATAAAAGGCGAAACAGAAGCCATTAGAATGCCCTGTAAGTTGATCGAAGGAATCTGTTGGCAGATGGGTCCCTATTCTACAAGCTAACACACTTGACGTCTGGATGTGGGGATAAGATGAAGCCTGTTTCGCAACTAAGCGGCAACCCGTGTAAAATGTAGCTTGATATACAAGTTTCCGAACTTAAAGAATTATTCGAAAATAGCCAAATCGGTGCACTGATAATCATCATCAGATCAGCCATGAACCGAAATTATCAATGTTTGTGGCAAAACAAATCTGTTACCAAGCTTAGAATGCCATCAGACTCTCTAGATTTTAAAGCTTGCTGGGTAAAAATGTCCTAGGTGTTAAGGGAAGCGATGCAAATTTGCGTATACAAAACTAATGTTGAACCTCAGAGACGTCTTCAAAGCTACTAAACAATAAGAGGAAAGCACCTATCGATTTTTTGCCTAACGGGCTGAGAAGGGACACCAAAACGGATATCAGGTGCGAACTATTGACATACTGGAAATCTTCGCTCACCGAAAAATCCGATTAACTGAAACATTGGAAAGTTGTTTCATCTCATCTGCTGTTCAGATTCTGAGAAATCAGCCAGAAACGAACCGCTGAATGATACATATGACGTGCTTATTCGTAACAGATCAAAAATGCTATTTGGTTGGGCAAAATCCCAAAGTAGTCAGGCCACCTGGATCCCGTCGTCTATTTCGTCGTGGCCTGCCAGACCAGAACAAGCTACTTTGACCGAGGTCTGCGATTTGATTATGAATTTGAACCGTTTCAGGCTTGTTGCCGTAGAAGGTTTCAGACGGCCATTAATCAAAAGAAAATGTGCTAGTAACTGTGACTTGTTTATAGGTAACTAAGAGCGTTCGACTTGATTGATGTGATTCTAGTTCAGTTTTAATATTAAGTGAAAAGGCTTAGGATGTTCATGAAGACCACAGGGGAGTTAGCTTCAGTTGTATTTTGGCATCGTCGTATTCGTCGAGTTATGGAAGTTTAAAAGCAGTCAATAGTGAGAAAGGCACTTTCCGTCAGACATATCGTAGTAACAATCGTGATTCGACATACAGAGATGTTCACCTCGTTATCAATGCATGTTTAATTACGATTAGAACCGGGTTCATCATCAATCATCTCATATCAGCCATTGAGCCTGACAAAGGTACTGTGGCTCGGGCTGCCGCTCATATCAACAGTGACGTGGAATATCTTGGAATAAAACGTTACTAAGAAGGCTTGAAAAGTTAATAGAAGTCTAAGCAAAAGAACTAGAAATGGTATGGATGCAGGTACGCCATTGACTGCGACACACCGCTATCTCGTATGCGTTCTCAACCAGCGTTTGAGTGATCACGAGGACCCCGTCCAGCAGCGAACCTAGCCACTTTATCAGTGGAGATAGGGTTCCATATTTCTGACCTCGTGCGCTTGACACAAACGTGTTTCACCCAACGTTGGTTCTCAGTATACAATCCCGGTACGTAAACGCTCACTGCTGCGGATACTGACTAACATCGCAGGTGTGCACGTGAGTAGTTGCCGATCGATGCGCCATCCCCGAGTGTTCATACGCGCCGCGAAATGCGTATTGCTCAGCGATCCGGTCGCTTAATATGGAATTGGCGGAGACAACGATGGTCAAATACAGCAAGCTTGTTGATATCTTCCTTGCGAACAGGCCACGTCTCCGAACCATAGAGCAAAACAGAACGCACACAAGCATTATATACTCTTCCTTTCAGCGACAATCGAACGTCTTTCCGACGCCACAGATGGCGCAGGCTGGCAAAGGCAACTCGTGCCTTTGTTATCCTCGTTGATATCTCATCAGCATATACAGCTAAGAGATAATGCTACCCAAGTAGGTGAAACTGTCCACAGTCTCAAGCGGATTACCTGCAATAAAGAAAGTAGGAGTGGAAATGCCCCAGTCTTGAAGTAACACTTTGCACTTTGAAGGTGCGAAGCGCATTCCATACAAACCAGCCCGGTCATTCACCTTGTTCAGCATGGTCTGCATGTCTTCGGCAGAGGGCTAAGTAAGATAATGTCGCCGGCGTACTCCAGATTAGTCAACCGAGCGCCAGGAAGAAGCTCA
>LOND01000220.1:173810-185119 GCA_014220965.1 Paragonimus kellicotti
TCTCATGAATATATCACAGTTGCACAGAATCCTCAATGTTTTAATTGATGTTTGAGAAGTTTCCAACGTGTTCAAAAGTTATATGACGTATCCGATCAGTTTTTTTTTGCATACAGTTTGTTATCCCCGTACTTGAGTACATTGAGCTGTTTCACAGTAGTAGTGGCGTGCTATCTCGAAATTAATCAGTTTGACTAAGTGGATTATGGATTCTTATTGCCCTCCGGTTTTATTAGTTTGAACGGTAGCAAACAAAATCTGCTCCATTCAGCTCAATCTGTCAACAGTCAACTGTGAAAAAAATTTCCGTATAAAGTGATGAGAGGCTAACAACTGAAGATAAAACCGGAGAGAAAGTTTGAAAAGCCTCCAAACATATGGCACTGAACTTGAGTATCTATGGCGAAAATAGATATCTAGTTGATTCCAGTTGCGAAAAAAATCCGATCATGAGTTATCCATGAGAAAAAGCGCGTTTTCAGTGTTTCATCATCAGGCTAAATACAAATAGATGCGTCAAGTCTGCGCTTGAATTCAACTACCGTTGATGTGCTTATGAGAGATTCTGGTAAGTTGTTCCAGACTGATCACACTAGGGTACCGAAAAAGTTTTCTTTGCAAGTTAGCCGCCTCTGCTGACGCTGTAACTTCAACGAATTACCCCTGAGATGGTTTTTTTTCGCCAAGCATAACTACTTTCCTTGAGGGATCTTGGGACTGAGAGAGGGACAGAGAGAGAGACACTAAAATCAAGTGTCCGATATTATCTCAGTAGTGCACGGGGAACTGCCCCAGTTTTGCACATCTTATCTTAGCAGAGTAGAAAACGTAACTTTACATTCTACTATCTCATTCGGAGTGATGTATTCCACGCAATATGGACGGCAAGCTTGGATACTTAGCTCAAGGTGAAAGCACATCAGTGAATTGAAAATGATAATGAAGCAGTCGGGATAAAAGCGTCCAACCGTAAGTACTGGACGGGTTTTCTTGATCATGAACACGCTGTTGCAACGTCCATTACGTCATCCATTTGTCTTTTAAATAACTTTTTTAATGAAATGTTTTTCACCTTGCTGTCGTAATAACTAGTCTCCTAATGTATTGTGAAGTTGGCTTCATGCTAAATGTTCGAAAACAGATTACTTATTGTTAGACAACAAATAAGTAGTATGACATTTTGTTGATCACACATTTCTTTTCATGCCTTAAATTTACTCGAAGTGGCATGCGATTGTGTGACTAACTCAATTCACCCTTGGATTGTGTGATGCACAGTGAGCTGCAAAATCATCGCGATTTTGGTTATGCTAGCAAATACGTGTTGCTGCATATTACTGGTTTAGGATTTTTATCAGTTTATTGCAAAGATACTTATAGTGATTGAGGGCTCGTTACTAGACCGGCAATATTCAGCTTAGACCGCCGGTTTTATTCTTGGAAGTTTAGGTGTTGACCTCAAATGATGGTAACTCAGAGTGATTCTTCCAAACAGTATTATCCTAAACCACTTCACACGTAACCTTTCAAACAACCATACAAAGTTCTGCTGTCTATCTTACAATGTATGCTAGAGTCTTGCAGAAAAGAATGACCATATTACAGGTTGAAGGACCAACTGATAATTGGTCTGGATGCACCTCGCTGGTTGAGTCAACAGAGTCCATCTCCTGACCAGTTTGCAAGGGTTACGACAATGAGAATCAAAAGTTTCATGGAACGTCTGGATGTCTTTCATCGTTAACTCTCAAGTGGGCTTTTCATGACTGGCATATAGCTTGTTTGAACGCATCGTTTATGGTTAGCATGGCTGAGGTTACATCTAGCCAAGTCAGTGCAATCGAAGTGATGATGATTGTCTTAGTAACTCCATATGAAATAGTGATCACGAAAGCAAACACTATTGATCAAGATGAAGTGGGGTTTTACTCGTAACACGCTATTTCTATCCAGCGGGTGCAAACCGAGATGAGACGTGGTTCGCGTGTGAAAACCGAATGAAAACGTTATTTCAAACTCCATGCGTCACATGCTGCAAGCCGACCGTGAACTGAATTGTGCCCATTGAAGCATTATAGCTTGGTTCAACCGATGATGTTTAGCCTGCATATACCAACTAGAACTATATCGATAATGGTGGTGCTATACTGGGTGATAGCTTTGAGATGTACCATCAGTTCTGTCGGTCCGGAATGAAGTCACGTTGTCTTCAACCACTGAGTCAACACACGAATAAATCTGCTGGTGGCGTGTTGCTGTGAGGGTCAGCATCAAAAAACGGTTTGATTAATTGGCAATTGTTCATCACTTCTGAACAATAGTTTTCACGAAGGTGATTTGCATTCTTCAGTTAACATAGTTTCATCCTACTGCCTAGATGGTTATGTTTCGCCTGGTGACCAGCAAACACCAATCACTACCCCTATCGTCGATATCAAACAATCTTTGGAATACCGATGTGTAGCTGAAGGCTTGTCTAGCGCAGTACTCATACCTGGTCGACGATTTACACGTGTTACCGCAAACTTAAAGGCTGTACTCGGAGGGGCTGACTGGAAAAACTTTTATTAAATTCTATCTTGATGACACCGTCAGAAATATTGATCCATATCAATACAACCAGACTAACTAGTTACAATTATCCTCGGATTCACTACTGATTGAGGAGCATTGGAGCAGCAGTATCCAATCGGTTTTTTTAGCTGGTTACGTAAAATTCACTCGTTTCACTGAAAGAAGGGCTATCTCAACTTAAGAATTCGAACAAAAGAAGAATCCGGCTACCAACATCAAGAGATGTGAATGCATAAATACATCCGCAGACCTACGTTAACACTGATTGTGATTACAGTTATATTTGAAATTTGAAACTCTCACCCTCACTTTTAACTATACGTTTCGCTGCTGCATGAACACATCGGGTACAGTTGAGTAGATAGTAAGGATCGGGTTCATAGCACGAGCCAGGAAACATGTATTCCTTCGACCACCAAGGCTATGATCATTGCTTATTCTAAAAGTGTGGACTTTATGAATACAACGTATGGAAGGATTGTGGTCATAAGACCATAGAATAGCTCAAAAAGCTTATAGTTCTGCCAGCTATAATATTCGGTTCATACCACGTTTGTAACGAGGTTAGATTCTCTGATCTGCATTCGCTACCTGATGAGTTGACACAAAAGTTTAACAAGGTTTTTAACTAAATCCAGTATTACTTTTACTCGAAGGATTTGTTCATCATTTGGTTTCTTTCGAAATATTCACAAAGATGTCCTTGTTTATTTGTAGCTACTAGGACTGACTGAAATTAGCTGTTCCGTTAGGGAGGCTAGCTGAAATCACCCGACCAACGACGACGCTCTTAACCAAAATGGTCCTTTATTCAGTGGAGTAAATTTTCATGTTCGTTGTTTCTTAATACATTAATAAGTTCTTGGAAGCCAAATAGTTCGATTTTGCCCGTAAATTTGGTCTAATTTGAACTCGCTTTTTTGTTAATGCTGGTGACTAAGTGATTGTTTGCGTTACGCGTATACCTACCTTAATCGTTTGTACAGTGCCAATGCAAATGTGCGTTCCAATGAACGAATAGACAGAAGCCGTTTTCTAAAGAAATTGAAAACAGCGATGGTTACTATCATCCAATTTTAACTACAATTTGTTTAGGCTTTCCCCTCTCTGGATGTATAGTAGTGAGCCTTCAGCAAATCTCTAGTTGCAACAGACCGAGTGCGTTAAAACTGACATTTTCAGACCACTCGAAAATTAGTAATCAACTAACAAACAACGAGCCAAGTAAAATTATTTTTCACCAAATACGTGACGGTACAAAAAGACAGCCGGTGGAGTCGCATCATTAGCGTACTGTGCTCTTTTTGATCCCCGTTTGGAAAGTTTCTATCCGACGATCCAAAAAACAGACGAAACTGGTCAGGGAGTGTCGGCTCGATGACGAGCATCATGAGCTCCTCTAAGTAACTTTCTATTTCCGCCTCCCACAAAGTATGTTACATTTCATAATATCGCTCATATTGATCAAACCATTTTAACTTCGTTGGATTTTGAAAAATGCACGGCTTTTGACCGGTTCTCGCATACCTTGTATCCAGCCGTTGTCCTAATTTTCAGTCGAACACAGGATCGACCTTCAGTCTACACTGGAAATGTGGTTAAGCTAGTCTATTTGACCAACGGGGAATATTCGAGCTGTCAATTTATGATACAGTTAACCCTTGGGAATAAGGGCACTCTATGATTATGCCACTTCTTGAGTAGTGTTACTTTTTGATTCGTTGACATGGGATCCAATGAAAATAACTAGACCGAACTTTTATGCCAGGCCACTTCGCTATCACTGTTACCACCTTCGTAGAAAATCACTAAAACACACGCAGGACAACCGGTACATTTATGTCAATCAGCAGACCTTTCCGTAAGATAGGAAGAAATCCAACTGTAACGGTTTGCAACAGGGACCCATTAAAAATGTCTCCATCTTAAACATAGAATGAAAAATGTTCACTTCACGGGTGTCACCTACACGGTTGGTGACATCTGTTTTGGATTAGCCTGTCACAGTGACCGAAGCCAAAGGACGCCTGCGCTTAACCATCACCACAAGTGGCTTGCGCTGCACCACTTGCGGTTCCACTCACACACCACATATCCAGTGTAAACCCGAAGGAATAAGACCAGAGGCGTGTGAGTGAGACTTTTATACCTAGCCAGTCAATGCTGGTTAGCCAACTGGTAGGCTAACAGCAAGTGCTGAATCCGGGGCTAGTTTTTCTTTCCGAAACGGGTTAAATAAATTGGCGATGGAAACACTAAAACTATAATCAGTTGTGTGTGTCAGACACTATTTACGTTATCTATTTCCTCTACATTTCTCTCTCTCGAAGTACTCAGCGTATTTAAACTCCACCCCTTTAGTCTCCCACTTCGGAAGATATCCACAACTTGTAGGTCATCTTCTATGCTACATGGTCAGTAGAGTACAAACGCACAGTGAAAGGACTTACATTAGGTCATCCGGTGACCTGTAAATTAATATATAACAATGAGCGTCACCAAACACATCCGCTATAAAAACTGTGATACTTAATATCTGGATGATCGTAAGATTAAGACCAGTGAATATAAAAAAAATTTCTAATAACACGGGTGACAAACTACTATGGGTTTTGCTAAAAATTATGCGACCGTGAAAGAGAGAGATCAACTGCTCCCTCTTTGTGAAGGCGGCACGAGTTTGAGCCAATTTAATAATTCCCCATTATTAATTAACTACCTTTAGGTAATTGTCCGCACGGCACATGTGTATTATACATGCAACATACACCTACTTACGTTGTATAATCTGAATGTGTTGAAGATGTATATAAACTTCACTTATATGTATAAATGTATTATGTATACGAAATATATAATGTATACCCGCATACGTATATTTAATTGTGCATATATGCCGGTGTGCATGTATTAATGTAAATACATGTATTAAATGATATAAAGCATTCTGCATTACGCATTACTTGTACATATGCAGAATACGTTCAAAAGATATACATTTTATACATAATACATTCTACTCACACTCACCATTACCGCGTCCATGAAAGTAAAATCCCCTTAGGCGAAAACGACTGACGGTTAGAAATGCTATAAAGTACTGATAAGAAAAAAAACATATGTCGCGGGCTGAAGTGGATATATTGTTACGTACTATCATTGTGGTTTATCCGTTCTCTGCATTGTGCTGTCGGGTACACACCGCCTCCTGACTTTCGAAATCCATCTTTGGATCTTCTCCTTAACTCATATATGGAATGAGCTGGGGATAGTGGTGGTAAATTATGGAATCTGGAAGGATTAGTAATCAATGGAATGTTTAATGAGAAAGCCAATGAGACTTCAGAAGTAAGATATTAAACAACCCTTGAATACTGTGGTGTAAGGTACAATATACCTAATGAGCGGTACTTTGTTACAGACTTCATATCCGCAGATTAAAGGCTTTAAGACGTCAAACGGATGAATACAACTGCTTAAAGGTGAGTATAGTACTTGTGGAAGAAACCTGGAGAATGAAAATGCAGAAATCCACTGCGTAAATCTAACATTAAGACTGTCACAACGTCTGAATATCAAAATGCAGAATCCATATTTGTACACATATATAATTTGTATGTTGTTGTATAGTCCGGTACGCCTTATTGACATATCTGCCATTTTATTCAAGGTTGTACTTTGAATAGAGATTTCGTTTCATCTAAGGGTACCTGTGTTTGTAGCATGATCACCTCTAATGGTGCTACTTAGCCAGAAAATGAGAGTGGCGTTGATGCCGAAGTCCGGCTGCATACAAATTTCATTAAGCGTTATGTCAAGTCAACATTTTACAACAGGATCTCCCTTTGGTTGAACTCATCAGGTGCGGATGCATGGAAACGGATTAGAACTAGAAATCTTTTGGAAAGCTGAGTTTGTATGCAACTCATCCATCTGTATCGACTGCACAGAATATGATGGGTTGATTCGGTTGCCTGCTGTGTGGCTGGTTATTGTTTCATTGGTCTGTACGAATACAGTCTTATTTGGGAGTGAATATCATAAAACACTACCATCAGGATATGAGATGTCTCTTCTGTCCTGACCAACTAGACCTCAAATTAGGGGACGATTTTAGTTTCATAACCTTGGTCGCTGACCTTAGTTAAATTTACCCATTAATATGCTCAAGAAGACTGTCTGGTAAATGTGGCAAGAAATATATTAGCTGAGCACCCGATCCGGGTTCTCATTCGAGCGTTCATAACTATTCCAAGCTGAACATAGTCGTGACTTAAGTAGCGAAAGCCTCAAATGAAATTTGTTCTTCTCTGTCGTATTCATTTTAACACTGGAGCCTTTTCTTGTTTAACCGAACACTATGGTTCATGGGAGGAATGTGGTATGAAACGATAACGGTTGCTCCGTAAAAGCTGAAGTTCGTTGATGTGATTTTGTTGACGGAGGTTTGTGTACCAACATTTCCAAGAACGAAGCCGGATTGGTGTTGATATCACTTTGACATAAGTATCTTTATGGGATCAGAAGATGGAAACACAAGGATATAAAATTCACTCATTAACTCCCACACCACGGTTGATTTCTTTGTTTGGCAAGGCTACGTAAGATTGTAGAGTCTCGAATTTAAGTGGGTTATTTTCATTGCCACATCTCCCAAAAATATGTACCGTGGTGAACTATCGAAATCTGTAAACCATTTACGTATACTCTTACTGACAATCAAATCATCACTAGCTTTCAAGGGTATGATTTTAAGTTGTTTTGAGTTCGATAGAAATCTGGTCAATTTAATAGAAACAAGACAGTACTTTTAAAAAAACTTACTTACGGTAACGTTGACATGCCACTTCACACAGGTATCCGTCTGAATGAACATGGCAGCCGTTACCGACCAACGCATTTCCTTTAGTGTGTCACAAATCCATGTACAAGGTGAATTGAATTCTACTGGATAAGTTTGCCGTTGTCTTGTAACTTTGCAAGTTCATCCTTTCTTCTGGGTCATCCACAATCATTGTCAAAATAAGTATATTTATTTATGAAATCCTAGTTTAACAAACATTCGTCGGTTGGACTTGCAAACTTTGTAAGCATCGAGATACTAACTAAGTGAATGGATTACATCGATTACGTTAGTGTGATAGTCGTATCATTACTGATGAAGTTAATATTTGCAATACTGACACCGTAAAATGTTCTTTACCAGTTAAAGTCCGAAGTCAATAGTACATCATGTTATGGTGCCAAAGTCAGAACAAAATCAATTACAGCAATCGGAGTTCTTGAAAGTGACTGCGTAATGAGCAGATTAGTTTCATTACAATTAGGTCAACGTAAGCCACAACAGTGGTTTGTTAGCTGCGACTTTCACTTGCTCATGGAATTTGATATTTACACTTCGTTGCCAGTTGAGAAAATATGTTAAACAAGATTATTCCAGTTAATTAATACTGAGTAGTCACTTGTTAGGCAGACACCGTCGGAATTGAACATGACGCTATCCACTTGAAGGGTGTAACTATAGTGAATGGAGAAGCTCTGCAATGGTCCTTGCTAAGTGCATTCAACAATACCTGGCTTAGCCAATCCCCTTAGCTCGACAAAACAGACAGCTTTGTACTCAAACATCTGAGGCTCACGACTTTTCTTCACCCTCACGAATGCGCCACATGTTCTTACTGGATTTTCTGAGTTTCCGCATTATTTTCCAAGCGAGTTCCCACTGCAGATTTGGATGAGTTTTTTGGTGTAAATTGTATTTTAGATTACTGGTGAGTAGTCGAGGATTTGGTTAATTTCAAGTTGAACATCACCCACAATTGATCGCAGCTGTCGCATTCCCATAGACTTTCCAGTCGGCCCCTTTGAAAAAGAAGCACTAGACTCGAGTTTCGCTCTCATTAGAGCTCGTCAGTAGTGCATATCCTTGCCACTGCCGGGACTAGAACTCCGGCCTTGCTTTTCGTGAGGCAACCGTGTTTACCACTGCGCCATTGACCTCACATTAGGCACGACCGAATTATCATATGTGAACGCTCAACCACTTTCGCTTGTGAGTAATGATCAGGTTGCCCGATCGTCTCGAGAGGAGACACAGTTACTGCCTGTTAACTCCAATCGATAACCCCGCGATTAGGACTTCCTAGGCAGGTCGAAATCTCCGATCTCATTAAACCTGCTAGGCGATATTTTAGATTACTGGTGAGTAGTCGAGGATTTGGTTAATTTCAAGTTGAACATCACCCACAATTGATCGCAGCTGTCGCATTCCCATAGACTTCCATTGGCCCTTTCGAAAGAGCGAAACTCGAGTCTAGTGCTTCTTTTCGAAAGGGGCCGACTGGATAAGTCTATGGGAATGCGACAGCTGCGATCAATTGTGGGTGATGTTCAACTTGAAATTGTATTTTAGCGAAAACACAGTGTTCTCATCAACAACTTCAAGGTCGTTTTGTCTCAATTACGAAAGTTTCTTGATCTCTTACCTATGTTGCATCAATATCCGTTCACAAATCACTAAGTTGTGTGTTAGTCATACCCGCTGCGCCCTATGCTTCCACCTTAGGGGGGGGGGGTCATCTAGTTTGGACTCTTGAAGCGATTTAAAGCTTCTCCTGCCTAGTCAGAATGGGAAACAGCCACAGGTGAGAATCCGCATCCGATGAAGTATTTGGCGTTAGTTAACTCAAAAACAGCCTCCCTGATTTGTCCACCCAGTGCTCAGTATCTACCGAGTCCACCCAATGAACAAGCAGCAAAGAATGGTGTGAATGCTTGGCATATTTCTTCTCTGGAAGTAGCCTCACGGCTGGAAACGTCGCTGGTTAAGTCCAACACATGTATCAAATCGTTTCTTCTAACCAATGTTCGGCAGTTGTATAATCCGCTTATCCACCGGTTGAACCCTGAACGAATGTAAAAACAGCACTGAGACAAACACGTGGGTTAACTGTACAGTTATCCAGGGGTCAAAGGGTTGCTACTGTTCAGTTAACAGTTTTTTACAATAAGGATTTGGGTCCGTGTATGAACTATCTCACTCGCAAGGCCCGAAGCACTGAAACACGCTGAGTTCAACATCCACTTTCGCGAGTGTTATCTTCGAACAACCTTGAAGTCTTGCCCTTGCCATAAAAAAGAGTTCAATGGTTTTGTTTTATCACCAGCAGTATTATTAAATTCCATATAAATTCTCCTTAGTTTTCTAAGTCCATTACGTGGATCATTTGTAGTGACCAAATTTCATGTGGAAACGTAGAGAGGAAACATGCTGCTTTCATCGGAGATAAAATGTATTTAATTTGAGTCATGTTTGAACACGCCCAAACTAGGTATGTTAGTCTTCATGGAAGATGACATATGCATAACCGTTCAGTAATCGTAAGTTAGTATTATGGTATTGGTGACAACTCAAAAGATCGTCCACTGCTTGCGTGAACATCCCGTGCGCAAATTCTTCTTTTTTGGCAGTTCTTGCAATCGACAGTTTGATTTAGCTATTCATGTGGAATAAATAATATACACTTCGTGGTAGGTGGGACTTTTTTGTTCTAGATCCAATAATGTGGGTGGTTTCTGACCTCTTCATTCTGTCTCACGATGACGTGTACTTGTATTATGTTAATAGTGTATTTTGCTGCCATTTTTCCCAGTGGTTGACCTTTCTGATGAACTTCAAAAATTTCCCATGGACACTCCGAGAAAAACAAAAAGCTTTTTACTTGGCAGTCTGATAAATATTTACCTTTTGCAAAATTAATCGCCGTGTTAATAAACGGTTCAACCACACAGCCGTTACCACTTGATCTAAATTGTACAAGACAGAGTTACTTTAGCGGAACACCTAGTCAAAAACTACGTGCACTGCCTACATGTTAGCGTCAGAAGTTATTTTTCTAGATGTGCTGCTTATTTTGAATAATATGTCAAGTGCGAGGTCTACACGATGTAACCGTTCGGACAAGGATAACAGAACAAACACCTATTATGAAATACTTCAAATGCTATCTATGTCATTAGATAGCTGAACGGCTTCTGTTACGTTCACTTAACAACCTAAATGCAATGAAATCTCGGATCTGGAGAAGTACTTCTGATACTGGCAGTCTGCACTTCGTCTAAAAATTGACCAAGATAGACACTTATTCTCCTTTCGGTGGTAGTGTATGCTTTTGAAGGCAAGCAATCTACACACATCTGAAAAGTGACCAAAACTTTCCAAAACCTTCATCTTATACAGTGTGCTTTGAAAGTGAATCTCACATATTCACTGCAAAAAAAACTGCCAACTTTTTCACTCAGATATGTTCTGAAAATGATTAGTTCGATGGCCCGTTCGTCGGTAACAATTCGAATCATTATCTAATGTTGTAGTCACGACTACATCCATTTTCATATTAAGCCACAGACAGGCTGTGCAGATGAATCACGTTTCAGTGTGTGCTTTTATTACACAGCTCTTCAGCAAGCGTTGGACTGTACATTCACCATCACAGTGACTCCCAATCAGCCCTGTAGGTACTCGATCAAATTTAACTAAAATTGATCCGAACGATAATACAGAATTTTGGCTCCATCAAAGTGAACACGTTAATCAACCGTATGCGGATGAGCTGAGTTTCTTCCGACCTACCTTCATATAAAGCTCTGGTAGGTATATGCCACTTTGCCTCGCTCCAACTCACTTACAGATACGATTATTTTGCTCAAAGTGTTGAAATCTAGGTTACCTCGTT